>JAAAKG020141656.1:0-11805 GCA_010014905.2 Druon quercuslanigerum | reverse complement strand
AACAATATATAATGGAGCAATTTTCCATGCAAAAAAATTTTTTTTTTAAATCACCATTATTTTCGAAGTTTTAATAAAATAGTTGAATATTTAGAGAAAGAACATAAATTTAAAAAAAAATTATTTTCTAACCAAAGAGACGAATTTTCAGTAAAATAGATTTATTTTCCACGAAAGAATTGAATCTTCTACTTGGAATTCCTAATTTAAAAAAAAATTAATTCTCTCTCCAATAGTTAATTTTCCAAGTAAATAGTTAAACTTTTATTCAAATAGTTGTATTCAACAAAAAAGACGATTTTTTATGTATATAATTAGTTGAATCTACAGAGAAAAAGGTGAATTTCTAAAACAGAAAATTAATTTTCTAAAAAAGATAATCCACAGACAAAAAGATGAATTTAGAAAAAAGAAGAATCATTTTATATCCAAAGAGAAGAATTTTAAATTAAATAAATAAATTTTCCGTAAAACAGTTAAATTGAAATTATAAAATTTTTAACAAAAAAAGGTTTTGACCAATCAGTGAATTTTTCTAATAATTAGTTTAATTTTTAATAAAATTGTCGCATTTCTAAACAGCTATATATTAATGCAAAAAACTGTTTTAATTTGACATTCTAAAGATAATAGTTGAGATAAAATTATGGATATTTAAGAGAATAAATATTTTAACAAAGTAGTAAGCTATCAACATGACTGTTCAGTCTGTAAACAAAAAAGATAAATTCTCAACGAAAATATAATAATTTATTCTTCAACCAAAAGATATTTTAATTTAAAAAAAAAGCATGTGAATGTATTAGAAAAATGCACATGTTCAACATAATTGTTAAATTTTGAACAAACTCCATGAATTTTAAACAAAAAAGTTAAATTTTTAACTAAGAATATTAAGTTTTTACCTAAAAAGACTAATTTTCAACAGATAACATAAATTTTCAACTACAAAAAAAACTTAGTTGAATTTCATCTAAAAAAAATTTTTAACCGTTAATAAAATCGATAGATTTTTATTTTAGAACCCATTTTTGAGAGAGAAAATACTTTGTAACAGAATATTTAATTGTGGAAGGAAATTAATTTTAACTTAAAAGTAAAATTTTTATCCAGAAGATTAAGTTTCAACCAAAAAGCAACGAATTTTTTGCAAACTAGTCAAGTAGTAAACTTTGTAACCAATTTAATTTTTAATTTCAAAATGATTTTTTTTTATCCAGGAAGATCGATTTTCAACAACAAAAATTTGGACAAACTAGTCATATTTTTTGCGGAACAAATTAATTTTTAACTAAGAAAATAAATTTTCATGCAATATGATCTTTCTACCAAAAAAGACTAATAAATTTTTAGCGTATAAATTAATTTTAAAATAAAAAAGTCACGAGTTTTTTAACAAATTATTAAAATTTTGTTTGATGCAATTAAATAATTTTTATGCAATAAAATTTATTTTCAACTGAGGTTATCCTGCTATCAAAATAATAGACAAATTTTTATCAGGAAAAATTAATTTTAAAAGAAAAAAACGAAGTTTTAACAAATTAGTAGGTACAATTTTCAACCAAAATAGATCAACTTTAATTAAAAAGATGCATCCTGAACAAAAAATATTAACTTTTTACTAAAATAAGTGAATCAAAATAAATTTGAATTTTTAACCAGGAAAGATGTAATTTCTATGAAACTATATGAATTCTTAAATTATACACACAAATCAAGACAAAATAGTTGAATTTTTTATAAACCAATGCTGTTTTTATTTTTACCATCAAAATATAAGTTTTAAATAAGAAGTAAATTTTCTATGAAGATTTGTATTTGTATTTACAACCTAATAAGACGATTTTGCAACAAAACAGTTGAATTTCCAAACAAACATTTTTATTTTTATCAAAGATATTTAAAAAAATTTGTTTAAGTTTAAATTTTTACGTGAATTTTTAACTAAAAAAGAAACTTAATTAAAACAATTTAAGTTCGAAACAAAAAAGAAACGAATTTTTAACGAAACAGTTGAATTTTAGATCAAAGATATAAACCTTCAACCGAAAAGATAAATTCTTAAAAACGTAGTTTCGAGCAAACAGTAGAATCTTTAAACAAAATATTTGTGTAAAATTTGACCCCCCCCCCCGGTTTTTGTGAAATGTCCACGTTTGGGGACCCCTGAACTTGAAAAACAGGTTTTTACGAATGTGTCTGTCTGTATGTCTGTATGTATGTATGTCTGTATGTCTGTATGTATGTATGTCTGGGTGTTAGCACTATAACTTTCGAAAAAAGCAACAGATTGGATTGGCCTTTGGTATACACTTTTAGTGTCTTAAATTAAAGTTCAAGTTCGTTAGCCAGCCATTTGGGATAAAAATTCAAAAAGTGAGAACATTTTGAAAATTTTTATGACCACTTTTTTTCTAGATTTGAAAATTCTATCTACAGTTATGAGTATAACTCAAAAATACAAACAGTTTATCTTAATGATTTTTTTTATTAAAAGAAAAATTACCGGAGTTATAGCAGTTTCAAAATCCAAAAAAACAAACGAAAATGAACATTTTAAGCCAAACAACGCACTATATCAAAAAAATCATGAAAGAAAAAACATTGGTTTTTGAAAGCCCTACAATATTATCAAAATAAATTTTTGAACTTCTTCGAAAAATCGAAAATTCAAATTTTGATCCCGGAAAAAATAAGGAAAAATCAAATATTCCATTTTGCGGTGAAGCTGTGCAAGATAAGAAAAAAACATGTAAAGACAAAAATTGTACAGCCAAAAAAGATCTAAAAATTTGTTATAAATCACTTTTTAATAGGAAGTCTAGTTTTTGTTATATTCTTAAACACATTAACAATAAAAAAATAAGTTTTTAGACAAGCAACACAAGCTAAGAAAAAAGCAATTAAACAGAAGTTGTCCACCCGAAAAGTAGCTACAAATTCGTTACTTGTCATTTTTTGGTTGTCCGCGTGGTTTTCGCTTTAATCATAAAAAATAACATTGAAAATAAAAAAAAAATCTTTGGAAAATTGAAAAGATATACAAATTTCTTATTAACCATTTTTCAATGGGACATGTACTTTTTGTATCGATCATAAAAAATAACATCAAAAATTAAAAATTAAATTTTTGGAAAAACGACACAAGGTATAAAAAAAACGAATTCATAAAAGTTTTTTGCATAAAAAAGCTCTAAAAAATTTTGAATAATAATTTTTCGATACGACGCATAGTTTGCGATTCAATAATAAAAAATAACATTAAAAATAATCAAATTAAATGTTTGGAAAAACGCAACAAGATAAAATAGAAGGTTTATTAGGGCGTATATTCCAAAACCATACCAAGAAATATGAGATAGAAAAATAAAGTCAGAAAACATATCTCTGCTTTTTAAAAAAGCTACAAAATTGCCTTTAATGATTTTTTAAATAGACCTATATTTTTTTTACATCCTCGAAAATACTATCGATATCTCAAAATTAAAATTTTAAGCCCTTGACAAGAAATACGAAAAAAAAGTAATTATCATACAAAAATTTGCGACTTTTTTCCGAGTCTGCAAAAAGACTTCCGTTTTATTTATATTTTGAAATTCAAGACATTAAAACTAAACATTTTATGCTTTTAAATATTAAAATCGAACTTTCTAAATTAAGGAATCTAAAGCGCAACCAGTCTAAAATGATTGCAAAACGTAGAAATTGACAAATTTTGAGATAATATATTCAAAAATAAATATAACATTAAAAAAAAACATTCTAAATTTTACAATTGTCAGTTAGGTTTTAAAAAGTTTTCAAATTAAACATTTCCAAAACAAACTTACTTCACTTTACATGTGTACAATATTGAAGATTAAATTTTGGAATTGTCTAATTTATACATTTTTAATATGCAAGTAGAATTATTCAATTTGAACAAAATTAAAAATGTAATTATTCTGCTACTAAAGATTACTTCAGTTCTAAGTGAAATCGGTTTCAATTTTAGAAAATCTGTTTTCAAAATTCAAATCTTAATCTATTTGATTTTGAATGTTCAATTATTAAAAGGCAGCGACTATCAGAGGAAGAAACATGTCTCAAATCTTCTTAGAGGATCTCTTAAGTTTACCATCTATAACACACCCTCACGATTCCTCGAAAAGTAACCCTAAATCCAAAAGTGTCAATTCTTCACAAAATATAAAAAATTAAATACTTTCTGCACGTTTTTTTTGTGCAAAAAATTACTATTGTTTGTCTGTTGCAATATTTATCAAAATTCTTAAGCAATCTTTTACTGGACTACTTACCACTGTCCACTTCACAAAAAAAAAGAATTACATTAAACTTTTTTGTGGAATTAAGTATTTTATATTGTGACATTAAATGACAAAATACTATTACCTCTAACACTAATTCTTTAATAACACAGAACAAATTATTTTTTAACATGAGTCTATTTGGATATATTTTTTTTATTTTTCAATAGATATTTACTCAAATAATTAAAGGAAGTTTGAGCACACATTTGTGCATAAACTTTTGAAAATTAAAGGTCAAACCATCGACAACTGTAATTTTGTGATTATGAATTCTCTTTTGTTAAAGATCTGTTGCCTTTAACGAACACATTCTCATTACATATTTTCTATCTCGTGCTTCGCACTCGCATAAACTTTATGCCAAACACAACTTTTCTATATTATGTTTATTACTGTCTCATCTAAAGAAGGTATCAGATTTGTGTAAAATTTGCCCCCCCCCCCCACGATTATGGTCAAATGTGAGACCCCCTGAACCCGAAAAACAGGTTTTTACGAATGTGTCTGTTTGTATGTATTTATTTATGCCAGTATGTATGTATGTATGTATATCTGGCTGTGAGCACGATAACTTTCGAAAAAATCAACAGATTGGATTGACCAATGGTATACTCTTTTAGTGTCTCAAATTGAAGGTGAAGTTCGTTAGCCAGCTATTTTAATTGAAAATTCACAAAGTGAGCACTTTTTCAACATTTTTGATACCACTTTTTTTAATATTTGAAAATTCTATGTACAGTTATTAGTAGTACTCGAAAATACTAACAATTTATCACAATGATTTTTTTCTATAAAAAAAATTACCGGATTAATAGAAGTTTCAAAGTCCAAAAAAACAAACGAAAATGAACATTTTAAGCCAAACAACGCACGATTTTAAGAAAATTCAAAAGGGGAAAAATGTTTTGTTTGAAAGACCTACAAGATTAGCATAATAACTATTTAAACTTTTTCGAAAAATCGAAAATTCAAATATTGATCGCGGCCAAAAATGATCCATAAAAAAAATTATAGAGCGATAGCGATTTCGAACTCTAAAAAAAGAAACGAAAAGTAGCATTATTAGCCAAACAACGCAAGACACGAAAACAACTCAATACGAGAAAAATGGTTTTCTTTACAAACTCTACAAGATTGTGATAACGACTTATTGCATTTTTTTGAAAAATCGAAAATTTACATTTTTATTGCACAAAACGTAACGAAAAGTCAAAAATTTCATTTTACGGACAAACTATGCAAGATACAAAGAATGATGATTGGACAAAAATTGTGAACTCAAAAAAGATCTGAACATTTTTTATGGGCCACTTTTTGAAATAATACATTTCTCAGGGTAGCTGCGATTAAAGATTAGTGAAACATGAAGAACAAATGATAAAATAATGTTAATCGACAAAAGTTGTACTTTATTTTGCAATATCTGAGTAAGCATTCCCGGGCCGAGGTAGAGAATTGAATATAATGAATTTTGTTTGTACGTAAATATACATTAATTACATGTTACATTCTCATAGACAATGTGACTTGAAAGCGCAAATCATTTCAATAATGATATATATATTATATATAGATATATTATATATATATATATATAATATATAATTTCATGAAATCAGGAGAAAAGGAAATGAATAAAATAAAGTGATATCTTTCGGAATATAAATATTGCAATGTTTTCTTACTTTATGAGAGTCTAAAAATTTTAATTTACACTATTTGTGGGCATTATCACATTATTCTTTCTTAATATTTTATTTTATTCTCTACAAAAATTCTACATTGAAAGTTTTTTGTTCGACTGCTCTTGCATATCCACGTAAAATTTAATATGAGTTTAACCTTTACTAACTTGGAGATTTACTCAGTAGATGGTATATACCTCAAGATTGTGGAAGAAAAATGGTTAAGAACTTCCGTCGTTTAAGCTGGCCATTAAGCTTAATGAGATTACCGGGTACAATAGATTCTATAAATACGGCAGAAAATTTTACCACTGAATACTGAAAGTATGTCTTGAAAATTAAAAACTTTGCCTTCTCATTACACAGACGAGTAACTTCTAAATTAAATGTGACAATCTACATTTCCATATTTTTATATTTTTCATAGTTAAATGTTAGTCACTCCTTCAATTATAACTAAAATCACGATCACAATATGTCCTGAAAAAAGATGTGTATAGTCTTACAAAGAGTTGAGAATTTAATGAGCATTTGTAAGCATTTTGAATTAGGTTAAAAAAATCGTATTTTCTATCTTCATTAATCAGAATTATATTTTTTTAATTTCGCGCGCAAATGTTTCGATTTAAATTGGAAAGGGAGCCTAATTTAAATTTTAAAAGAAGTCCAAGAAATAGAAAATTTATTATTCGCGTTGATCTGTGGCTTTTTTAGGGTTGTTAAAATATTCCAATTTCTTCTAGGTATGAAAAGAAGCATACACCTAAAAATTAATTGTATTAATGCAAAAAATTTTGTTTAGAAATACATTTTAAACCTTTTTTAGTTGAGTTTATAAACCAAAAAGACGAATTTTAAACCTAAGAAATGAATTTTCAACTAAAATTATAAATCTTTAACCAAGCCCTCTGCTGCATTTGCCATCTTTTCTTCCTCTCCCTTCATGTCAGATCTTCTTTCATTCTTTCCCTTCTTCCTCTCAATAACTGTTACTAAAAACATTCCGGCTTTACCTTACTCTAAACCTACCATTCGCTTTACTTCTGTTACCCTCACCCGCACTTTTATGTATCTCAAAAGATTTATTTTTACTTTGCCTGTTTCACTCGCTACTCTCAGTCCCTTTACCACTGAGTTATTTTTCCTCTTTGCCCTTTCTTCCTCTTCCAATCTTCTTTTAATCTGACTCAGTCTTTTCTTCAATCTTTTATTTTCACTTTGCATGTTCTCTTCATCCCCTTTAACTATTTCCTCATTCTTTGCTTGTTCCCCTATATAATCATTTCTAATTTCTAAGTTGTTTATCCGTTTTTCCAGCTGTTTTATCTCACTATTTCTCTGTGCGTCAAACTCTCTGTGTATTCTCTATGCTTTCTAGTTTACCACAAACGTTGTCTTTCTATTTCTTCCAGCGTTTATGCCATTTTCCCTATATTTCTCTTATCTTTTTTACTCCCCATTTACATAGTTTCCCTGCCTATTTATATCCCTATTAACTTCCCTATACATATTATCCAATCTCTTCCTTGTTTCCACTCAAAATCCTTTTATGAGGGCTTCTAATTTTTCAAACCTACCCCCATCCCCATCTTCCCCGGCCTCCTTTTTTCTTTGATCCTCCCCTTCACATTAAAAAATAATTTGATTTATTATTGTACTTATTTGTACGAGTGTTCATTTAAACGAGAAGTAAGTTCGTCTGAATGGTGCGACGGCGAGCTTAAACAAAATGCAGCACCGATCCAATGGGTAGGGTTGAAGATCAACACAGCTGGGAAGGCGTCCTATCCGAACGTTGATTTGAGTAGAAGAAATATTAAAAATGGAAAAGGCACTACTTGTAATTTATTTGGCATTACAGATCAGCCTGTAAAACCTTCTAAGAAAATATGAAAAGATATTAATGGGGTTTATATATGGATATTAATGGGGTTTTTTGTCCATTTCAAATAGTGCTAAGAGTTTTTCTGGTGAATCTTGACGGGATGCTGGGAATGCCTTTTTTAACTGATTCAGCAATCGATCTGCCGACAAAAAAAATAAAAAATGAATAAGGCAAATTTCCATTCGTTACACCACTTGAAAAGGGAACAACCCTTATTTTAAAATCAACAGCAAACAATTAGTAACTTTGCAAGTAATTAATACAGATTTGTCAGAAGGTTATTTACCGTTATTACCAACTGGCCCGGGCATGCATTTGGAAGAGTCTTAAGCAACCGTAAGGGACGGAAACAGTTATTATTATTTTTTTAACACTAATACCAGGGACGTAGAACTATCAATTTTAGTCGTGACTTTGGAAGAATTTGAAATCGCTAAAAGTACTTTGCAATTTGAAAAAAAGGCAGTTTCGAAAATAAATCAGAAACTATTTTATCAAACCGAATTTAAAAATTAGAAAAGAAACTCCATCACAAAATTTGAACAAAGAAGAGAAGGAAAGTCTTTTGGAAACAGAAGCTAAATTTCCATATAAATTTTTCTTAGAAGGAGATAGAATGGGGTGCACAAATGTTATTCAACACAAAATTAATACTGTAGATGATGTTGCAGTAAATAGAGGTAACTATAGATATCCAGCAATACACAACAAGTATAAATAGATAAAGAAACAGAAAACCTTAAAAGCAATGGTGTTGTATCGCCTTCCAAATGAACATATAATTCTCCAGTTTGGGTAGTATCAAAATGCAGATTCGCATGGGAACAAGAGGTGGCGGATGGTGATAGACTATCGCGCCCTCAATGAAAAAAACCGTACGTGGTACTCACCCTCTCCCAAATATTACTGACATTCTAGACCAACTCGGGTGCGCTCATTATTTTACTGTGCTTGATCTCGCGTCCGGATTTCATCAGATCGAAATTGACCTGGTGGATAGACACAATACGGCGTAAGACCTTGTATGATTTATGTGAGTTTAATCGTATGAGTTTTGGACCCAATACTACCTAGGACTACTGATTGAAATATATATCTGTATGGACTACATTGTACTTTCTGCAAAATCCATAGAAGAACATAATCAGAAGTTAACAAAATTACTGGATCGTTTAAAAAAGGCAGGACTTGTCTTACAGCCAGATAAATCAAAGTTTTTGTGTAAAGAAATTGGTTAATTGTTTTATGTTATTTCTAAAGAAGGGGTTAAACCAGATTCGAAAAAAGTAGAGGCTGTGAGTAACTTTCCTCGTTTAAAGGCTTACAAGAATATAAAACAATTCTTGGGATTAGCCGGCTATTATTGTCGTTTTATTTTTAATTTTGCGACAAATATGTAACCTCTAGCGTTTCTTGATGTTGAAAAATATCCTTTGTACTAAGCCTTTCTTGCAGTATCCCGATTTTTCAAAGCATTCTTTAATTATGAAGGCCGCATTTAATTTTTTCATAGGCGCCATTCTTAGTCAGGGACATATTGGGAAAGATTTGCTGATTTCATATGCGTCGCGTACAATATCCAAAGCGAAAATTAATTATACAACCACTGAAAAATAGCTTTTAGCTGTTATGTTTGAAGTCAAACATTTTAGGCCATATGTAAATGTGCAAAAATTTACTTTGGTCGCCGACCATAAATCATTGGTTTAGCTTGATGAGTTGAAAGATCCCACAATGGGATTCCGATTAGCTCTTTGGAAGATAACAAGCCTGGTAGGAATAATGCTAAGGCGGATGTGCTTTCACGTAATCCGGTAGATATGGAAAAAGTAAATTATGAAAATTACATAGGTGATGGGGATCGTGATGGAAATGCTATGGAATGTAATGGATAGAAAAACTGCTTTGCAGGAAGCAATGTTCTTTATCATGAGTATCTGAAAGAGAGAATTTTTGTCAGCAGTAAGCTTTATACTGAAAGCCTAGAACTGGTCGATAGTGTCCGTCTTTTGCTGCTTGCAGCTGGGTCACTTAAAGGCCACGAGAGCACACCAGCGTCAGGTTGCGGCGGGGCTGGAGCGCGGGTTTCAAGGATGGGTGATCTCAAGTGAGGAGGCACGGTCTCCGAGATTTGTCTTTGGTGGAGGTAACCTCAATTGTGAAGGAACGCTCCCCGGAAGAGGTGGTCTCAATGGAGAAGCACTGTCTTCTGGCTTGATAAAAGGCCATGTGGGTCAAAAGAAACTTCCAGCGGAGTTCTAGGAGGATCCGTCGTGATGGTCTCAAAAAATCTGGGGAGATGGCCTCATTGCAAGAGGCACGCTTTTCGGATTAAGTAGCAGGATACATAAGTTGCAAGCCCTTGCTTCTCCGAGGGACGGTCTCGATGTGGGAGGTACGGTCTCCGAGATTTGTCTCAGGGGGAGTCGGTCTCAATTGAGGAGATAGGGTCTTTTGGAATGATGATGAGTGGAACCGACGGATTATCGGTAGATGTTAAAAATGATAGAAATGATCATTATGAAGATAACGCTTCAGACAGAAATGAATTTTAGAATTTGACTGGATTTTCCGTGAAAATAATGACAAAGGCGAGAAACCTGAAAAGGAAAAAGAATTTAAAAAACCTGTTTTTTTAAAAAACGGGTAAAATTTTCCATGCAGGTTTAAAGCAAGGAAATGTAGTACTCAATCCGCTGTTTCAGCTTAGTAAAGATTAAGTGCGGAAGATAGATGACTACATCCTTAATTTTGTTTCGTGTGATGGGGTGCTCACTACACCCCTAGGCCGTGAGCTAGTAGAGAGCTAGTAGAGCCCTTGAATCGACCAAAAAATAAAACTTTAAGTATGTATTGTGAGGGCAATGAATGTGATAAATTGCCATGGGTTGTAATAAAAAAAATTTTTGGAACTCATTTTGGTAAAGGTGGTTTCTAGGTAACATTATGCACAGGCGAAATTGAAATTCCCGAAGTAGAAAAGAATGCGGATATAATCCGGGAATTTTACGACTTCACTTACGGCGGACATAAAGGTGAAATTTGTCAGAAAATAAAATTAACTTGAATCAAAACTAAAATGCCGATGCAAATAACAGATACTCCGATTAAAACTTTCTAAAAGGTACCAATTGATCAGTCTTTGGGCTCGCTAGAAAGAAGTCATCACACATTAGTAGAATACCTGAAAAACTGTGGTGAGCGTAGTAACTGGGATCAGTGGTTTCCATTTTCTATTTTTTTACTTAACAGCGCAGTTCACGAGTCCACAGGTGTGACTCCACACGAGATGGTTTTCGGAAAAGTTAGGTTTTCATCCAAATTCGCAGATAAAAAAGTAACTGCGACGTATATTCAATTTGAAGAGGAACTTCTTAATAAAATTTTAGAAACAGAGTCATTAGTGACAGCTTGTCTGCAAGCTGCTACAAGACGTTGCAAAAAATATTACAGCAGAAAAATTAATAAACAGAAGTTTGAATCCGATCATTATGTCTGTGTTATAATTGATTTAGGAAGCAACAAATTTGACGATAATTAAGCGGGGCCATTTAAAATTTCAAGATTTCTTGATGATCTAAACGTTGAGATACAGATTACGCAAAAGCAGACTAAGATGGTACATGTTAATTGAAATAATTGCACCTTTTTAAGGTATATTTAAATGAAAAAAGGTTTTTAATTAGTAATTTTAAACAGTGAATTAAAATACTTGAGACGAGACTATACGTGTAACGGATCATGGAACTGACCTGCCTTTCACAAGGCCATTGCCAGTCGACTTTCTAAGACAGCATTACATTAGATAGAAAGAGACAGTTTGGGACACCCTAGGGTGAATTAAAAGTAAATATTTTAATTCTAATTAGAAGAAGGATGAGATAGAAATAGAATGCAGATCTTGTAAACGGGGGAAACATAT
>JAAAKG020141655.1:0-11805 GCA_010014905.2 Druon quercuslanigerum | reverse complement strand
ACTACTTTGTACAGATAACACATAACTCACCAAAAATATCTGCCACACATTGAACTTTTTCATCAAATCCATTTCGTTCAATATAATATAAAATACCAAATAATTTCTAAATAAATTTTATCATGAATACGGACTTTAATCTTTGCTGCTGAAAATATTTGGATTAAAAAAAAAGTCGCTCAAGCCGCAGAATATTTTAGAATTCTTAAAAAGCCACGACTCTTAATTAACTCATTTATTTATTCTTTTAATTAAAAATTTTAGTTTATTAAATATTTGTTCAGTTTAATTTAAAGAATCATGCAAGTATTTATGGTAGTATTAACATATGGCGTTTTTTTTTTAAATTTCAGATATTTGAAGACGAACAATTTTTGCACAATAAAAAAAAGGTTCCTTCGATTTTAAATGAAGAAATTCGACAGGTTCAGCTTTTTTAGAATTAAGAAACTAACATCATAGCGTCCTCAAAAATATAGTTCTTAATTTTTATTAAATGTTTCCATAGGGCTATTTTTTGAATTTTAAAATTTACAAATCCAACAGAAAACATTATCTGATTTAAGTAATTTTTAGAGTCCTTTTTTTAAATAGCAAGCCATATTTTTATTGGATTGACTGAAATTTTTTGATTTATTGGCCAACTATAATTTTGCTTTTAAACGTATGAGAGTTTTCAACATACTAGTAAAAAAGGCGATTTAAAAAGCTGTAAAATCTAAGTATAAAAACTGTGTGAAGTCATACATAATTTTTGACATATTTTGCCAAATTTTCATTTTTTTATAAAAGCACAAATGAGCGATTATAATACACACGTCATCAATTTTTCATGTAAGCATCGGATTTTGTTTGAAGGCAAAAGATTATTTCAATTCTGACAACAGTCTTATAAAATTTAATAACTAAATTTTATTTCCCATACCTGGCTTTAATGAAATATAAATATCTGAGAATTACAAACTTGACGCTAACAATCTGTTAGATAACGAATTCAGGACGTATGTATTATATAAACTAAAGAATTACTAAAAAATTCCGCAGTTACATATTTAAACATTCGTTTTTGCATTTATCAGTTTTTCGACTGATTAAAGAAAATGAATATTGTTCGTAATCTTACCTTGTTGTTGGCCATTGTCTTTAATTCCATTGGTAAATATGATAATTTAACATATCTATAATTTAAATATAATTCGTTAAAGCTATTTCTAAGCTAATTTCAGAAAATATGCACCATTATATAACAAAAATAGCGATCTTTATATAATTTCAATTAATTGTCACTAAAAATTTATAATTAAGCCGGCCACCAAAAGTTTAACGTTTATTAAATATGCAATTAGTACTTTTTTCTCAGCTAAAAGTATTTGGAGAAATTTTTTGAGTGTTGTCAATCAAGCAATAGAGTTCGGAGATAAGGCAAAAATTCCTGTGCGAGAAAAACATTGTCGTGTTAAAAAATTTACTCTACTACATAAAACCTGGAAAGACTTTAACAAGAAAAGCCAGCGATTTCCAAGTGCTTTCCAATTAAAAAGAACAAACTTCTGCGATAACTTTGATAACGTCTACGACATAACTTACGGTGACGCTCTTGTGCGGATTAAGGTAGAAAATCAAAGGAAATTTTTAATTTCACAAAAAGAAAAGTGTCGTAATGCAAAGCATCTTCTGGTATATCCTTTCCTCATTCCGCACATTCATCACTTTCTTCAATGTCATTTAAAAGCTACAGTCATCAGTTTAAATATTAAAAACAATGACTTTCTTAATGTTTTTGGGAAAAAGAAATCATTTTTCCTTAGGAGCCTGACTGGGAACCAAAAACCTAAAAGAAACATCTGAAGATAAAAGTCATCATTCCAAATGTTTGTCGAACTTTGCACAGAGCTTAATTGTCCATATAGGACGTCAATGTACATCGTCTGAAGTACAGCAGAGAGTGATGTTTGTGCGGCAGTCTTCGACTGACAAATCAGTGTCAACGTTCACATAGTAATCTGCGAAAACAACAGCACCGTCAACAGCTTAAAGCAAATCAGCAAAGAGATCATCATCATCGAAAGTTGCCTGGGTTTCTGTTGGTTCTTCGTCAGTTATTGAAAAACCGGCCTTTACAAAACAGTTCTTTGTAGTTGTGTCAGTGACAAGATTCCATGCAGCCTTTACACAAGTAATAGCCTAAAGGACATCTATGTTCTCAAATTGACTCATATCTGGCCTAATTTCAAGTTGGGATATCAAGTGTTTCAGAGCGAACTCACTCAAAATTTTGTATAACACTTTGGTCAAAAGTTTGGCAGACATACGTTAAATTAGGAGGAAAAACCCTTACTCTTACCAAATCTTATTAAATTTCAGGATTTGATGTGGCTTTTTATAAGAAAAGTAGGATTTTTCTTTTCTGCGGCTTTATTTTTGTGGAGTGTTATCAGCCATTCCGTCATTATTTTTCGAGTCATGCAAGCCTTCTTGTTATGCCTCCAGTGAACAGGAAAGTTTTTCAGGCCAAGTCCTTTGAAGCATCTAGGTTAAGCAGATTTACCAATAAAGAGAGGCTTTTCTCATTCACCATTCATATTTGTACACAATAAAACTGACAATTTGTCTTTTGCACTTTTACCACCAGAACACGTTTCACCTTTCAAACACATTGTTTTTTTTTGGGTAGAGCACGATCGAAAAGCCCCAATTCGTGAGCATAAAAATATCGTCTGACTTATAATTACGTATGATATTTGGCAACTTTCTTATCCACGAGTCAACTGTATCCACTTTCACAGCTGCTGATTCTCCGCAAACGTTTTTGTAGGAAATTTTATACCTAAGACGAAATTTTTTCAATCAGTTATTAGAAGCTTTAAAATCAGAAGCTCCTACTTCTTTAGCTACTTCCAAGACATTATTTTAAATCAGTGGATCAGACACTGGAACATTATGAGCTCGTACTCTGAAAACAATTCGAAAACTACACTATGCACGAAGACATCAGCACCATTCAAAGAAATTTTTTCAAGTTATTTTTCGTTCCGATTTTTAAACCACATTTTAATAATTTTGTCTTTATTTTTTACCATTTTAGCTGCTTGTGTCTTCCCAATATGAAATAGTTCAGCTAGTTTGCGAAAACCACATTTTTTACTCTTATGATATTCTATGTATTCTACACTTTTTCCTTTAATATTAACACGTTTCGAGACATTGCAAAAGAAGACGAACCTCGCAAAAAAACTGATTGCTATTGTGTATCAACAATAGGGAGGCCCTGAGTGCTTAAGAGCTCTAGTAACGAAACAATTACATTTATCCCTACCCCTATGTCTACTATCAAGCTAATGAGTTAGGCGGTATCAGTGATTTACAGGAATAAAATGGAAGCCTATAGAAATTTTAATTGATCAATGTTGAATTAGAATATTTTTAAGTATTCTTTTATAACATTTAAAAAACTTAAAAATACCATTAAATTTTTCCGGAAATCTTCAGAACATTTTTGTATCTTGATATTAATTATGAATAATGAAATTTTATTGCCAACAGTAACCAATCCGGTAACCGGCGCGACGCAAGCGCAGTTAAAAAAGTTCCCAAAATTGAGAGCACGCGTTTGCAGGAGAACTCGCCTTAGAAATTCAACAAAAAAGCAAAACTAATTTATTTTAACATTTATATTAATCGCAGAAATGATGATATGTTGAAGAAAATGCGCAATTCATTTCGTTGTATTTATTTATGTTCGAAAATTTGGAATATGAGTTTGTTCTTATGCAAGAGCTTATAGGTATAACATTTTTTTTTTAATAAGCTAGTTGAATTATTTATTTAAAATCAATTAGTTGAATTGTTTACCGCAAAAAGGTGAGTTTTCCACCAAGAAGATCGATATTATACCAAAAAACGAATAGTTACATTTAAATTTATATATCCAGCATATTTTATTGTCAACGCTTTCTGTCTTCGAATGAGCTTTATAATAGTCCCCAAAAATTTATAGTGAATTCAAAGACTTCTTGTTTTACTCCAAAATATTGAATTTTGTGGCTAATTCCTGTTTCTTATTGCAGAGCTGAGTTCAAATTTTGATTGTTTACCTAATGGTGAACCCATTCCTGGAATTCCTCGTTCCGTTACTTCTGATTCTAACAGCAGCCGTCATTCTCCTGAAAGGTTTCTTCCTTTTATATATTTTTATTTTTAAATCCTGGGGTATCTGATCATAGTTGAATGTAAAATTTATAAAACTTTATGATTTAAATATTTATTCTTATTATAAATAATATTTTTATTTCCAGAAATCATTCTCCGGTAATGTCTCCTCTTCGCGTCGAGCGCCGAAGCAGTATTCGTATCAGGTCCAAATCTCCTCGTCTTGCTGAGCCTCCTTTTCATGCCAGGTCAAGATCTCCTTCTTTTGATGGGTCTCCTCGTCCTTTCCGCCTTGGTAAATTACCACCTGAACAACTCAAATTTGTTCGGCTTATTCCCAACATTAATCCAAGACGGCGATTTCAAATTCGAAGATACACTTTTCCTCGTAATACGCCCATTCAATTAAAAGGAGCAATGCGTGTCTTTGTGTCTATACCGACCGCAGAACAAAGGGTATTATCAACTTCCAATGGTGAGATCTTTGCATTATTGGAGAACACCAGATATCTTCGTGGATTATATACGACACAATGTTGCTCTGGACATATGATTGAAACACGGGTGAAAATAAATATGGAAAGTGGCGCGATTACAGATATGACCTCAGAAGAAATGAAGGAAACGCCCTTATCGAAAAATCGCGCAATCACAGGCAATTTTAAATTAATCATGTTACACGAACTTAATTCAACAGATGATTCTAATGTTTAAAAAAATTCTAAGCAAATATTGGTTGTGATCTGCAGCAGGAGCAAAATGTTAGAAGTAGCTGGTACTTATGTAGTCAGTTTAGATTATATTGAGTGAGTTTTAAAAATATGATGCGCAAACTAATAATATTTGAACGACATTATTCCCAATTTTTTTATTTCTAGTGCTGTGATTTTTAAATTCATTATTTTTTCAAGTTTACAATAAGAATTATAACATTTCCAAATTTTAACGGTGAACATGGCAGTGATTTCTTCTTGATACAAATGGAATTTTTTAATATAAAGACATGTCCAATTTCGTAAATTTTTGAACCTGATAGACGGAAGGTGGATAAGTAAAAATGGTATTTAACAATTGATCTGTGATGTGGAGGGAATTTACTTAAAAATGGCCACCTGAGAGATCCGGCAGTTTTGAGGAGAAACGAGAAAGAAGAGTGGAAAGCAGAACACAATTGCGCGAGCGTGTTCCCAGGAGGTTCTAGTTGAAGAAAGGATAAATAACATTAAACGTAAACTCCAAACATACAAGAAAATGGGGAGTCGAGAACTCCAAAGATACGAGCGTAAAATGGTTTCCCACTCCTGCTGTACTTATATGTCAGGGGTAATGCGTGAGAACCACTCCTATGCTTCGTCCCCACTCTTTCTGTTCTCTCAGTATCCGGAGTAGTATCACAGTTCAAATAATTCCAATAGATGGCGCTCCGATCAAGAAGGCCTCTTTTTACATCCAAATTGTTCAATCCTAAACTAGAAAATAAAATGAGGAATCTTTAACTGGAGTAGTTGAATTTGATACCCACCAAAAAGATTAATTGACAATTAATGAGATTAATTTTATACCAAAAAAGACGAATTTTTCATAAATTGCATGAATTCAAAATTTTAATCTTTAAATGAAAAATATTAATTTTCAACCAAATACTTAAACTTTCATCTGAAAAAAATAAAATTTCTACAAAAAATAGATGGATGATTTTCACGTTAAAAATGTACTTCTTTAAAACATTGGATTTTCAGAAGAATAGTTAAATTTTTGCTAAAAAATTTCTTTTTGTCCAAAGAAAAAACAAGTTTTTAATAAAATAGCTCATTTTTCAACCAAAGAAATGAAATTTTAATCAAACTGGTGAATCTTTAATCACAAAAAATTAATTTTCTACAAACGAGTTTATTTTTTAACCAAGTACATTTATTTTTAACGAAAAATATAAATTTTTAATAAAAATTATGAATATTTACCTGACATACTTAAATTTTCAATCAACCACATACGTGGATTTTAGATAAAATAAATAAATTTTTAATTTAAAAATAAAAATATTTGCATTTTAATTGCTAAATTTTGAAATAGAAAAAGTAAATTTGTTACCGGAAATACTTGCATTTTTTTAATTAAGTATTTCTTTTGAACAAAGCTAGTTAAATTTTTAAATAGAGATGAATTCCACAGTAAAATTAATTTTAAAGAAGTGTTCAGATTCTTAAAGCATGTAATTGAATATTGAAGAAAAAAAAACAGGTAAATTCAAACCAAAAAATTTCTATTAAAATTTTTCAATATTTCCTTTTCGAATAGCGAGCCTGATTATAAATAAATTATATAAAAATATATATTTTTTAGGGAGCGGAAATGTGTAAATGAATTATTAAAAAAGTATATTATAAGGCTAATTATTCATTTTTAAATATTATCATTACTATTATATATATACTATTATAACGAATAAACTTCTGCATTTTGCAACTATTACAATTGCTTATACAATTAATTAACTGAAATAACAAAAGAAACAAAACAAGAATATCAATACAATTCAAACTGTTTTCGAAATACTCAACTTTGTATACAATTTTCCTAATAATAAATTACACGTTTTTATGAATTTTTTTAAAGCACTAATTACAGCTGCCCTTATTCTTACTGCAAAACTAAGTTTTCCTTTCATATTCATAAAAATTATTAATTTTTTAATGAATTTAAATATTTTCGTCGTACACAACAATGCAAAAAGAGGCCTACCTGATCGGAGCGCCATATATTGGATTTATTTCAACTACGATACCCCTAGCGATACTAAAATAATAACTATTGGTTTTAACGCACACAGGCCTACTACGCGCAAGCGCAAGTCATATTCAACGCAGCGCGCACTCGCATGCGCACGATTTTCAAATTTGGCGGGAGTAGAGGAAAAAAAATGTAATCATTCCTTTGGATTCGGGGCGCTCGTATCTGTAGAGCACTAGTATCTTTCGAGTTCACATCGTTGGAGTTTAACTGTATATTACATTGAATAATATATACAGTGGTACATTTTTAAAAAATGTTTGGTTATAAATTGCCTAATTTTGAGAGGTTTTAAGTTTCAAGGGATAATTTAAAATTTGCAGAAATTTATATTGTAAGCCATTTTATTACAAAATTTAATCATTTTTAAATTAAATATCTTGTCATGATTAGCTTCAATTTTTTTCAGTACTGAATTTAATAATTATAAATTTATGCGTTCTAAATTGGTGATTTGAATTCAGACCCGCATTGGTAATGTGGGAAATTGGGAAATATTCAGCTTAGGCAATACTTAATGTCCTTAATCGGTTGTCGGTAATTATTATCGATCGAGCAAGTGCTACAGCCACTCCCTCTCTCTCAGTCATGATCTGCTGGTATCTTAGATCAAAGCTTAGATTGATAAAACTGTCAAAATAGTTTGTCAATTTTTGTTGATTCATGCTAAACTAAACCTTTATCTCTGTTTACGTATAATCTTGTCAACTTTGTTCAATTCTTGTTCGCCTTCATATAAACTTTGTATAAAATTGTTCCTTGTTTTCTACAAAAAAAATACTAAAATAATAACAGATTGAAAAAATTATGTAGCTGTAGAAATATGATTTTTTTGTAGAACGAAAACCGTAAGTATCTTGAATTTCTTTCAGTTTTTTTGTCAATTTCAGAAATAAAATAAGATTATTAAAAAAAATAAAGAACATAACCTTTTTTAAAATTTTTTATACACCGCATTAGTTTTATTTTACCGTCGCTGAATCCTCGTTTTAGCAGATCAATCTTTCATAATTAATCTCTTATTTACACTTGTTAGATTATTTAGGAACTAATTTTTACGTATAATTATTGTAAGTCTCTTAACGCTTATCTTGACATTATATACAACTTTAAAGTTCAATCAGAAAAAATTAACCTGTATTATTATATACCTAGAGCCTTGTCCAATCGCCAGTCTTATATGTATTTTTTGCATAGTGAATATATATTTTATATACAGGGTGTTCACAAAGTCTCGATACACCTAAATATCTCTCCAGGTAAATATATTTTCAAAAAGGTCAAGGTCATTCTTGAAGTAACTTTTAACGAGGAATCCAGTGGTGACCTTAAATTTGGCCTTGAATTTGATCTTTAAGGTTATTTTAAGGTCAAATTTGTTATTTTAAATGGGAACCCCTATTTTTGATCTTGACCTTTTTGAAAAAATATTTACCTGGAGAGATATTTAGGTGTATCGAGACTTTTTGAATACTCTGTATATTATAAATTAAATAAACTTCGATAGACTGATAAAAATGATGTATAAATCTAATATATATATTTTAATACGTCAATAAGATATTTCGGGTGGGAAATTTGATTGTCCCAATCATTTATATAAAAAAATTTTCTAGATGTCTGAGAAGAAACTAATATCTAAAAGTAAAGGCGGAGCACAGAAACAAAGAGGAAAAAAGCAAAAGCTGTTAGAAGAAGAAGAAAACAAATGTTTTGAGCTAACTGATTTTATTAAAGCAAGAGCATGTTCGTCGGAATCTCCACCAGTTTTGGAAACTGGTGAGTTTTCTCAAAAAGCTGAAACGCTAACAGTGGTTGAAGTAAGTGTGGTTGAGGATTATGATTGTAATACTTCAACTACAACGCATGAAGTTAAAAATCAAATAATTAACCTACATGAAGACGTACAAAAGAATTGCTCTTCTATTGTAATCGAAGAAGATAGTAATTTCGCCCAAGTTGAAGAAAAAGATGTATCTAATGTTCAAGATAGTTCTGAAATATTTGGTTCGGACTACGATTTTTTGCAAAACCAGACGAAAGTAGTCTAACGTATTTTTTTTCAAAACATCCACTGCAAAATTTTGAAGGTAAAATATTACCCTTTCGCCCACAAAAAGCATTTATTCGAAAGGACGGATCGCAGCCACTTTGGTTGTTCTATTCTTTAACAAAATCTGCACTTTTTTGTACAATATGCTTGGCATTCGGTAATTCTGATGGATCTAGTTCGTTTATTGAAGGCATGAATGATTGTAAACATACGTATTTGCGAATAGAAGAACATGAAAAAAACAAAAGTCACAACGAAAATACTGAAGCGTATATGATGATGACAAATAAAAGTAATATTGATGTTTTGTTGTTCTCAAAGCAAAAAGAATTGCGTAGAATAGAAATTAAACAGAACAGACAAATAATGGAAAGATTTATAGAGGTTGTAAAATTAATTGGAAGACTTGGATTGAGTTATAGAGGGACTTTAGAGACTGCATATTCTTTTAATGATCCAAATGTCAATCGGGGAAATTTTTTGGAAATACTTTTGCTTCTGGGAAAATATGATTCTTTACTTGGGAAATATTTAGAAAGAATACAGAAGAAAAGTCTAAAGATGCACCAATCTGGAAGTAATGGACGTGGATCGACGTTAACATTTGTCTCTAAAACAACCGTGAATTACGTAGTGTAGGCAATTCCATTTTTATTCAGAAGAAAATCTCTGATCAGGTACGCGAAGCAAATTTTTTTTCTGTCCAGCTAGATACAACTCCAGATGTATCAGGCAGAGAGCAATGCTCAATTATTCTTCGATATGCACTAAAAGATCAAGGTGTTGAAGAAAAATGGTTAGCAATAGTGCAAATCACTGATACTACTGGTCGTGGTTTTCTAGATACTTTGAAACACGTATTGGCTGAAAATAATTTGGATATACTTCGATGTATTGGAAACTCAACAGACGGAGCAGCTAGCATGCAAGGGACATATAATGGCTTTGCAGCTTGGTTCAATCGCAAATCACCCGGACAAATTCATGTCTGGTGTTATGACCACGTCTTGAACTTAGTCATTTGTGACACAACGAAATCCATCATTCAGGCTATTTCATTATTTTCTCTGCTGAATTTAATTGCCGTATTTTTAAAAGATTCCCATATCAGGATTGACAATTGGAACGAGATTACTTCAAATGATTCTCGAAGACTTCAGACTATTGGAGAGACACGCTGGTGGTCTAAAGATGTAGCTCTGTTTAGAATATTTGGCTTATTTGAAGATCAAGAAAGTTCGATATACGTCAGCGTAATTCTTACCTTAGACGCGCTGGAAAATTCAGAAAGAGTAAAGCCACATCATCGATCAATGGCAAGATCATATAAAGAATTATTTTTGAAATATGAAACACTCTTGACCGTTTTCATTTACATGAACTATAAAAAGTTTAGAACTAATTCAACGTGATATAAAAGGGGTTGAAATAAAGTCTCATATTTTATTGAATGGGCAACGAATGAGCTAGATAAAAAAAATCCGGAGGAAAAAATTTGCATTGAAAACGGTTTTCCTCAAAAGAGAATTCGAAGAAGAAAAACGATGCCCGGTAAACTTGCATCAGATGAGCCTGTCTCAAATCCTCTAAAAAGTTATGAAATTAATGTTCATAACAGAATTTTTGACCTGACCATTGAGGGCATGAAAAGTAGATTTGAAAATCATAGCAATATTTACAAAGATCTGGCTTGATGGTCGCCAATGAATTTTTCTGAGGTTAAAAATTTAATGCCAACTGATGCACTTCAGAAGCTGTCGGAAGTCCTACTGCGATTCGATCTCGATGCGACAAAAGAGCAACTTCAATATCAGTTGCTTAGTCTGGCAGAGAACTGGGATCAATTAAAAACAACGCTTTTTGAAGAATATTCGACTGTTCATCAAACGGGTTTAGAGGACGATGAAGGCGATAAAGGCGATGAAGGCTTTGCGAATTCTACTCCACAAGAGAAAATATGCAAGACTTGTAAAAAATGCGCAGTCTGCGTATATTTAACCTTATAACGGTGTAATTTGTACAGCATATCTTACAAGACCATATTTTTGGCATACAAATATCTGCTAACCTTATCGACGATACAGGTAGCTTGTAAAAGATCTTTTTAAATTTTAAAATTTTTCAAAAATAGATTAATAAGCTCATTAAGTCAAGAGCACACTGGTGCGTTCGTGCAGATGGCAGTGGAACGTGCAATTGTTGAAACAATTCCAAATGTCGATATCATTTACAGAGTTGCTACTCACAGTTGATTGTTAAAAAAAGAATTGCTTCCACAATAAATCTTCAGACTTTGTAAAATTTATCCTGACCCTCTTTTTATACCCTTGCGAAACTGTGTTTTAAGGGGCAACTTCCAGTTTTATTTAATAAGGTGGGAGAAAAGGGGGGCCGGTCCAGTGTATATTTCCCGGGCCGATTTTCGATCCCAATCCGGCACTGTTTAAATTTTAAAACAACAGAATTATCTGGTTATTATTATTCTTTCTGAAATCCTCAAATATTTAATGTTTCAAGGATTTGTAATCAAACAATTTTAAATTAAATGATAGCATATTAAATTCAAATCAGTAAAAAATTAGGAAAACAGTTTGGCGAAATCGTAAAATAGAAATTAGAGTATTTTTAAACAGTCGATTGAAATTTGTATTGCTTTTAATTTTTAAATATTTCAAAATGTGGACAGCTTTAAACGAATAATAAATATGAAACAACTTTTGATATCAACATGGGGTTTATAAGGTTCTCGTACTCTTATCTTATTCTAGAGATACTCGGGAGGAGAATTAAAAGATTGTCTTTTATAAAATCAA
>JAAAKG020141653.1:0-11806 GCA_010014905.2 Druon quercuslanigerum | reverse complement strand
TATTTATGAAAACCTATTGTGTACAAAAATAACGATTTTATAAGCTTTAAATAAAATAATTTTAATAAAAACGTACTAATGACATTTACAGAGAATCTTTCAAGGAATGAAAAAAGCCCTACAGCATTAGGATTAAATAACAGTTGCAACTTTTACCTAAAGTGAAAGAGAAAAACATTAATAAACCCTTAAAACTATTGTTAAATAAACAATGAAAATTATGCAATATTTATTTCAAAAAGTTCACTTCGAGTTTTTTTTCAAAACTATTTATAATTAACTATAAAATATTTTCTTCGATTTTATCAATCATTTTTAACGTTTATTTTTTAGCTTGAAATAACTTATTTAGGTCATATATGTTTAATTTAAAAATAAGTATAATAAAAATTCCCTTTTCGTCTTAAGTCTTAAGTTAAATTTCATCAAAATATGTCGAAAATTAAATTTTAAATGAATTCAATAAAATTAATTAAATTTGTTTAATATACAATTTTAGTTCATTTTCTCAAACTTAAAATTGAAAATATATTAAGGTATCATTTTTTTATAATAAAATACAAATTCGTTGCTTTAGATTATATTAAATGATGCTTATTATTCACAGTTAATATTAACAATTATATAATAATATTTTTAAAAAAAGAACAATTAACTGCATCACCAGGTTTCAGTTTGATATCATCCCTTAAAATAGCTATTTGCCATTCTTTAAGAAACTTTTCATCATTCGGTACTTTGAAAAATTGAATTTTTCTAGCTTTATCCTGCTCCTGATTGCTTTTTTATCCCGATTTATAATTAAAACAAACGCACTTCACGATTTTAACCGCACCTGTCAAATATTTTGGAGCATCTGTAAATAGATGCAAATTTCTATATTTGAAAGCACTTCTTTTCAGTTTTCTTTGTCTAATATGTTAGAAAATGTCGCACAGATCACTTAAAATACGCAAAGATTGTTTAACACTGTAGTTAAATTACTTTTAAAGTGTTTTGAAACTCAAAATTCGTATTTTGCCATGCATTTGTTGCGAGCATAGGCCAACTGCATAGGGGGTTGGTTCTCTCCAAAAGTATCGCTGCACAAGTTCGCCGCGTTGTCGTCGTCTGCTACTAACTGTGGCGCCGTCAGTTACTGCCCATGCGTTTTGGTCGCGGAGTTGGCGCGAAATTCAAAATGTGAGTTAAAAAATTCTGGTAATTAAAATTGACAATTATCATAAGATGGTCAAGAATGTATATAAGTTGTATTTATTAAAGTTTTGCTGAACAAATATAGCTTAGTTTGTGGAATTCAATAAAAATAAGATGTTGCTTCGTAAATATAAAAATTATAAATGTGTTATACATTTTTTTCGTAACTGAAACTTAGCAAGTTTTTGAAAATAATATACAGTAAACTTCTGAAAATAAATGATTCATCAATTAAAATTTGGAGAACTGAATGAATCAGGAAAATTTCTACTAATTCAAGTTTAGAGAGATAATAAAAATTAATTTTATTAGTAAGAGTGTTTTGATTTGCAATAAATTTAGGTCATTTCAAATATTTGTCTTTCTAAACATTTTTTACCAAACAGCACGTGTTTCTCTTATTAATCATTCCGTTCATCGAGTGTAGTGATAACCCTCGTAGAAAAATTATTCAAAGCCAAATGAATTTTATTTGTTACTGGTAAATTTGTATTTTTTATGAAAAATGAATTATCTGACACCACCCAACAAAAGTAAAGTTATACTCATTTCAAGCCTGCACAGTGGTTAAAAACAGGAATTTATGTTCAGTAAATCTATCAAGAACGATTTTTCAAATAAGCCTTGTCAATATTTATTTCTTGAACACAAAGTGTGGCAACATCCATTGGAGTGGCACTCAAAGAATACAAATAATTTGCATAATAATAAAAAAAATCCTTAAAAAAATTTAGTAAACAATTAAACTATATTGAAATTGGCGAAGACTTTCACCTGACCATTATTTTTTTAGTTATAAATTTTAATATCTCTTTGAAAATTTAACAATTTTCTTAAAGACATCCTTTTTGGTTACAAATTTAATTACAAATTTATCTCTTATCGTAAAATATTAATCATTTGTTTAAAATTCATGTTTTGTTGCTGATAAGTCAACTGAAATCTGTTTTGGATGACAAATATTTTTTCTGAAAATTTGTCTTTTTGATATAAAAGATCAAATTTTTCAGTAAAATTTGGAATTTTTTTGGATAAAAATGCAACTGTTTCGTTTTAAGGTTAACTATTTTCTAGAAAATTGACTTTTGCTTTAAAATTCGTATTTTTGTGTTGAAAAGTCAACTGAAATCTTTTTGGATGAAAATTCAAATCTTTTATTGAAATTTGTCTTTTTGATTTAAAAGTTCATCTGTTTTAGAAGAAATTTTATCTTTCTTAAACAAAATGCAACTGTTCATTTGAGAATTTAACTTTTCGAAAAAAATTTACTTTTTATTAAAATTTAATATTTTGGTATCAAAAAGATAATTAAAATCCTTTCTGGATCAAAATTTCACTATTTTTTGAAAATTTTGTTTCTTTTTTTTAATTCATAATTAATGTGAAGAATTCTTGGATATACAACCATCAATCTAACGACCAAATTTGGACAATCACCTAAAAAAGAAAAGAAAAATTTTTCCTCTTATTCTGGACAAAAATAATGTCAATCATTATCAAATCGCATAAAAAATATTTGTAAAAAATAATCAACAACGCTTCGGCACTAGCACAAAACGCTTGACAAGATAAAAAAAAAATAATAAAAAAATAAAAGAAAATTTAAGCGGACAGGAACAGCAACGTAACCACGATGCTCTCTTTTATGTGCCAGGAAGAGAGCATGGTGGTTGCGTTGCTGTTCAAAATTCGCGTCTTTGAATTAAAAATTTAATTTTTTTACGTCGAGACTTATGTCTGGTTTAAAAATTCATATTTTATAGTAAAAAGTCAATTCAGGTCTTTTTAAACAGAAAACTCAACTAGTTTTTTCAAAATTTATATTTTTGACCTAAAAAATCATCTGTTCATCGCGAAAATTGAAAATTTTTTACAGTTTCAAATACAAGTAGTGTTTTCTTATAATCATAAATAATGATAAATAATGAATATTTAAAAATTCACTTTATTTTTATTTTAGTTACTTTTCTGATGAGAATGACTTTTCAAATTTGAACTTTTTTTGAAATCCTGAGCAATTGCACATATGATTTCATCCTGAGCTAATTATTTGTGAAGAAAAAATTAAAATTTTAAATAATATTTTGGCTTATTTTTTAATTTTTTTTTTTGAAAATGATTTTATTTTACTTTAAATTACATTTTTAAAGACAATTGCATTATTCTAATTTTAACTAACATTACAAAATTTAGAACGTTTCGAATTTTATTTTATTTAAATTTTAGTTAGATTTTACAGCAATATGAGGTCCTTCTGTTTGTAACTATTATTGCAATGTTAAACAAATAAAAATATGATTTCATCATGAACGCTAGAATTATAAATATTTAGAGGATTTAAGAAAGTTAAAAAAAAATTTTTAATGCATTTATCCTTGGCTCATTTATCTTTAAAGAAAACGGATTCAACTAAGAATATCTTTTTCATTTTGCAAATTTCATAATTAATAATTATATAAACAATTTTCATAAAAAATTCAAAGCTTGTCCTTTTTCAAATAAATAGGATTAATTAGTTCAGGGTATCAAACAAGAAATAATTCTGATAACTTTATTAAATATACATTAATTATTTATAATTTAAAGAATTTTTATAAACATATTTCGAGTTTTGCTATTTTCTAACGAATAGGATCAAGATTTTTGCAGAAATAATTAATAATATATTTTTAATTACTCTTTTCTATGATACTTTGCACATTTACAAAAATTATTAATTTTTTCAATAATTTTAATAACAATATTCAGAGTTTGGTCATTTGTTAAAAAATAGGCACAATTTCTTTACGGATTTAAAAAGCAATGTCTTTGTAATGACTCTTTTTTGATATTTTGTTTTGTAAATTTAAAATAATTATTGTCTATTTAAACAATTTTCATAAACAAATTCAGAGTTTTGGTATTTGTCAACGAATGGAATACCTTTTTTATAGAATTAACCCAGAATATCTTTCCGATGATTTGTTTAAAATTTATAATAATTATTATTCACTTAAACAATTTTCATAAACACATTCAGAGTTTAGATATTTTCATAGAAAGAGGCCCAATTTCTTTATCGAAGCTACAAAGTGTGTATTATCAATAAAACTTTCCTGCATTACGTTGTTTTATAAAAAATAAATTTTTCTGCTTAGAAATGCTAAAATTTACTTTTGTTTATATAATTTGTTTTTAACAATAAAGATTGTTGATGTGTGACAATATTAAATAGTTAAATCTTTGCTGTAACGCATTTTGAGGTAGTCTTGTATTAAAACCGAAATATTATGTGCAAAAATTTTATTTTTGTTTATTCAGTTATTTTATAAAAGCTGAAAAATGTTAATACTTATTAATTTTTCGTATTTTTGTAAAAATACTCGAAAAACTGCGCAAAAATTCGAAAATTTGTCTTTTGTTTATCCAATTTGTTTATAAAATATTACTTATCTTAGTTTTAAAAATCTTTATGAGAATTTATAACATTTAGCACCACATCAAAAATAATAATAATAAATAATAATAATAATTGTTTATGGCAATAATAATTCGATTTGTTATAACAATTAAGTTGATTATTATAAAAATTATTTGTATTCTGTGAGTGATAAAAAAACTAGATTAAAAAATACTGCTTCGTACGAAATCTAAACAATTACACAAAAAGTTTGTGCATTTAATTATATAAAGTTATTTAATAATTGCTCATTTTGTAACCAAATGTTATAAACAATTATACACATCAGGTATTTATGATAAAATAAAAAAAGTTTTTCCCGCGGTAGCAGCCAAAAACTACTCTACAATATAACCTAGTTAATATTTAATCAGACAACAATAATTTAGGTTTGTTTAAACAAACTTAATTAACAAATGCACTTTCGGGCTTTTTTTCCAAGTACAAACTTTGTTTTTTCAACGCGCCTAAATGTAATTAATGAATTTATCAACTCTAAAAGACATTTTAATACTAAGCAATAATTGCTATTGTTAATAACAATTTAAAACAAATTTTCATCATCTTATGCATTTATAAACAAAAATGTCTTCAAAAGCCAATACCAAATTTTCGCCAATTTTTAAAACAATAAATAAATAAGTAACAACGAATTTCATTAACAATCCGCTCTGTGGTATTAATGTAAAATTTTATTAGCTTTAATTTTGCAAGAAATTGTTTAAATCGGATGAAGATTTTCATCCGAAAATCAATTTGTCCACAGACTTTTTTTTGCGCTACTGTGCGGGGGATGTGTCACGTCTTTTAAAGTTAATTATTAATTAACTATTAATTAAAAACTGAATCTGATTTTTCTACTTGGGTAAAAATAATTCGCAATTGGGATGTTGCAAAATAAAAACTGGATGTTTCACGCACCTCGATAGTACCTCGGCAACGCTGCCATGCAAAAGGAGCTTCTGCGTGGAATAAAGAAGCGCGAGGCACCAGCCATACAAGAGGGTAGCATCAACTTACCCACAACTTATCACAGTGCACAGCCGGCACAAGCTGCGCCCATCTGGGCTTATCACCTTTTGCCCAGTCTCTACAATCATTATCAAAAGGTCCAAAAACATAATGCTTCACAGACCACCTGTTGGTTACCTGCATCTCAGACCATTAGTACTATTGTTGTTGTTTTGCCTGCTATTCCAAAAAGTCAGAAAAAGTCTCATTATATTCAAAATTTAAGATATTTAAAAGATAGTCAAATGAAATTTAAAATCCTAGACGGAGAGAAGTTAGGTAAAACCGTCGCGCTAATAGTGAGAGAGTTACTGAACTTCAGTTTAGTGTGGCGTCTACGCCAGATTCGGGGCACTAGTTACCCCAAACTTACAGAGAACAATCGCTCAGAAACGTGGTTGCTATATTTTCCTGATCTGTACAAGCGTGGAACTGTGCCGCAAGCGATGCGTGGGTAGAACGGCACGACTATACTCTTGGTTAAACGGTCGGTATGTTCGGGGTAATGGTCCTCCCGAATCAGTGAAGCCGTTATACGTTATAATAATAAAGATAAAAAATACGAAAGAAATTTAATGGAGAAGGGATTGGTCGCTTTCCAATTTTTCTTTCCTCTTTTTTATTTTTATCAAAAAAAATGATTTTTGTATTTTTTTTAAAAACATTTTTATCTTTTTAAAATTGCAATAGAAACATTTTAAGATTGTTGACCAAATTTTGTCGTTAGATTCCTGGTTTTATCTTCAGCAATTTTGCACATTAACTCATTATAATTATTGTAAACCTGAAAGTGGGCGATGCAAATTTGAATGCCTCATGCAGCTGAGGGCTTCGCCAGACGCTGTACAGTGGGCTGAATCGGGAATTTACTATTCAAAATCACCTACAGCCTATAATTCTAAACCGTTTTTCAAAATTTTTTGTAGAAGTGATCAGTAATTGTTGCTTAAGATCGTCTACGGGTTATATTTTTCAATTTTTATTTTTAGCATCTATTTTTATATAAATTAACAAAGAGCGAAAATGATACGTTTTTTAATTATTATTTTTTATCTTTAAAGAAATTAATCATTCAAAAAACCAAGAAGTTCAGTTTTCTACTGAAAAGAAGACTTTTTAAACAAAAAGAAGAATTTTAATAAAATTCAAGAATCCTTAACCAAAAAGTTGAATTTTTAAAAAAGAAAAAAAAAACTTTTCTTTAATTTTTAAGAAAGTAGTCCATTTCAAAACCTAGTTGTTAAATTTTTAACCAAAAAGATGGATTTTTAAACAAAAAAATTATTTTTCTACTGAAATAAACGCATTTTTAACTAAATCCAAGAATTTTAACCACTAAGTTGAATTTTCAAGAAAGAAAGATAAATTTTTAAACAAAATGATTAATGTACTGCCAAAAAAGAAGAATTTCAATAAAATTCAAGAGTTTTTAAGAAAAAAAAGAAATTTTTTAACTTTTAAGAAAGTAGTTCAACTGTAAAATATGTTTTTAAATTTTTAACCAAAAAGATAGATTTTTTAATAAAAAAGATTAATTTTCTACAGAAAAAAACTAATTTGCTTAAAAATTCAAGAACTCTCAAACAAAAGTTGAATTTTCATTTCAAAAAGCTGAATTTTTCAACAAAAGTTTAGTTTTCTACTGAAAAAAACAACAAATGCTTAATAACATTTTAGAATTTAAAACCAAAACGTTTAGTTTCCTAATAAAAAAAAGAATGTTTAAATAAAAAGAATAATTTATTATTAAAAAATCGAATTTTCAATAAAATTCATGAATTCACCACCGTAAAGTTGAATTTTTAAGGAAAAAAGAAATTTTTGTATCTTTAAGAAAAAACTGCAACTTTAGAACCTTTTTTTAAATTTTTAACTAAGAATATGTATATATTTTCAATAAAAACGATTAATTTTTTACCGAAAAAACTCATATTTTACAAAATTCAAGAACTATACACCAAAAAGTTCGATTTTCACCTAAAAAAAAAATTTTTTAATAATAAGAATAACTTATTACTAAATAATACCAAATTCCAATAAAATTCAAGAGTTTAGCACCATTAAGTTAAATTTTTAAGAAAAAAAACAAACTTTTTTTAACTTTTAAGAAAGTAGTTCAACTTTAGAACCTTTTTTTTGAAATTTTTACCCAAAAAGATAGATTTTCATTGAAAAAGATTCATTTTCTATAAAAAAAACTTATTTTCTATAAAAATCAAGAATTCTCAAACAAAAGTTGAAGTTCAAGTTTAAAACGCTTTTTTGTTTAATTTTTAATCAAAAAGATGTATATATTTTTAATGAAAAAGATTCGTTTTCTATCAAAAAAAAAATAATTTTCTATAAAAATGAAGAATTCTCAAACAAAAGTTGAATTTTTATCTAAAAAAGCTGAATTTTTCAACAAAAAATTTAATTTTCTACTGAAAAAGACAACAAATTTTTAATAAAATTTTAGTATTCAAAAACCAAAACGTTCAGACTAAAAAAAAGAATTTTTAAATAATAAGAATAATTTATTACTAAATAATACCAATTTCCAATAAAATTCAAGAGTTCACCACCATAAAGTTAAATTTTTCAGAAAAAAAGAAACTTTTTTAATTTTTAAGAAAGAAGTTCACCTTTAAAACTTTTTTTTTTAATTTTTAACCAAAAAGATAGATTTTCGATAAAAAAGATTCACTGTCTAACGAAAAAAACTAATTTTCTATAAAATTCAAGAATTCTCAAACAAAATTTGAATTTTCATCTCAAAAAGCTGAAATTTTCAACAAAAAGTTTAATTTTCTACTGAAAAAAACAGCAAATGCGTAATAAAATTTCAGAATTTAAAATCAAAAAGTTGATTTTTCCAATAAAAAGAAGAATTTTTTAATAAAAAAAAATAAGTTACAACTAAAAAATACGAATTTACAATAAATTTCAAGAATTCACTACCATGAAGTTAAATTTTTAAGAAAAAAAGAAACTTTTTTAACTTTTAAGTATGTAGTTCAACTTTAAAACCTTTTTTTTAATTTTCAACCAAAAAGACGTATATATTTTCAATAAAAAAGATTAATTTTTTACGGAAAAAACTATTTTTCTACTGAAAAAACAGCAAATGCCTAATAAAATTTTAGAATTCAAAACCAAAAAGTTTAGTTTTCTACTTAAAAAAATAATTTTTTAATAAAAAGAATAATGTATTACTAAAAAATACGAGATTTCAATAAAATTCAAGAATTCATCACCACAAACTTAAATTTTTAAGAAAATCTTTTTTTGAATTTTTAAGAAAGTAGTTCAACTTTAAAACCTCTTTTTAAACTTTTAACCAAAAAGCTGAATTTTTCAACAAAAAATGGAATTTTCTATTGAAAAAAACAACAAACTTTTATTATAATTTTGGAATTCAAATCCAAAAAGTTGAGTTTTACGATAAAAAGATGAATTTTTCAATAAAAAGAATAATTACTACCAAGAAATACGAATTTTCAATGAAATTCAAGAATTCAACACCGTAAAAATGAATCTTAAAGGAAAAAAGAAATTTTTTTAACTTTTAAGAAAGAAGATTAACATTAAAAACCGTTTTTTTAATTTTTAACGAAACAGATGTAAATATGTTTAATCAAAAAGATTTACTTTTTACGGAAAAAAATTATTTTCTATAAAATTCAAGATTCCTCAACTAAAATTTGAAGTTTTATCTCAAAAAGCTGAATTTTTCAACAAAAAGTTTAATTTGCTACTGAAAAAAAACAAAAAATGTTTATTGGAATTCAAAACCAAAAAGTTTAGTTTCCTACTAAAAAAAATTTTTATAAAAAGAATAATTTATTACTAAAAAATACGAATTTTCAATAAAATTCAAGAATATACCACCATAAAGTTAAATTTTTTAAAATAAAACAAACTTTTTTAATTTTTAAGGAAGTAGTTCCACTTTAAAACCTTTTTTCAAATTTTTAACCAAAAAGATGTACATTTTTCAATCAAAAAGATTATTTTTTTACCGAAAAACTAATTTTTAATAAAATTTAAGAATTTGCAACCAAAAAGTTTAATTTTCAACTAAGAAAGAAGATTTTGTATACAAAAACATTTAATTTACGACCAAAAAAGACGACTTTTATATCAAATTCAAGAATTCTGCACCATAAAGTTGAATTTTTAAGCAATAAAGAAATTTTTTAACTTTCAAGAAAGTAGTTTACCTTTAAAAATTGTTTATAAATTTTCAACCAAAAAGATAGATTTCAATGAAAAAGGTTTATTTTGTACCAAAAACAACTAATTTACTATAAAATTCAAGAATTCTCAAACAAAAGTTGAATTTTCATCTCAAAAAGCTGAATTTTTCAACAAAAACTTTAATTTTCTACTAAAAAAAGAATTTATAATTAAAAATAAAAAATAAATAAAAAAAAATAATAAAAAAGTTAAATTTTAAAGAATAAAAAGAAACTTTTTTAACTTTTAAGAAAGAAGTTCAACTTTAAAACCTTTTTTTTGCATTTTTAACCAAAATGATGTATGTATTTTCAATGAAAATGATTAATTTTTTACCGAGAAAAAACTCATTTTTTACAAAATTCAAGAATTATAAACCAAAAAGTTCGATTTTCAACTGAAAAAAAAACATTTTTTAAATAATAAAAATAATTTATTACTAAATAATATCAATGTCCAACAAAATTTAAGAATTCACCACCATAAAGTTAAATTTTTAAGAAAAAAAGAAACTTTTTTAACTTTTAAGAAAGTAGTTCAACCTTAAAACCTGTTTTTAGAGTTTTAACTAAAAAGACCTAAATTTTTCAATTAAAAAGATTAATTTTTTACCGAAAAACTCCTTTTTAATAAAATTTAAGAATTCTCAAACGAAAGTTGAATTTTCATCTCAAAAATCTGAATTTTTAACAAAAAGTTTAATTTCTTCTGAAAGAAACAACATTTTTAACTTAAAAGATGTATATATTTATAATCAAAAAGATTAATTTTTTACCGAAAAAAGTAATTTTCTATGAAACTCAAGAATTATCAAACAACAGTTGAATTTTCATCTCAAAAAGCTGAATTTTTTAACAAAAAGTTTAATCTTCTACTGAAAAAAAACAACAAATTTTAAATAAAATTTTAGAATTTAAAACCAAAAAGTTGAGTTTTCTAATAAAAAGAATAATTTCTTAATAAAAAGAATAATTTACTACTAAAAATACGAATTTTCAATAAAATTAAAGAATTCTTCACCATAAAGTTGAATTTTTTAGCAATAAAGAAATTTTTTAATTTTTAAGAAAGTAGTTCAACTTTAAAACCTGTTTTTAAACTTTTAACAAAAAAGATAGATTTCCAATGAAAAAGATTCATTTTCTACCGAAAAAAAATCATTTTCTATAAAATTCAAGAATTCTCAAACAAAAATTGAATTTTCACGTCAAACAGCTAAATTTTTCAACAAATACTTTAATTTTCTACTAAAAAAAACAACAAATGTTCCATAAAATTTTAATTTTAAATTTTAATTCAAAACAAAAAAGTTAAGTTTTCTACTAAAAAAAGAACTTTTAAATAAAAAGAATAATTTACTATTAAAAAATACGAATTTTCAATAAAATTCAAGAATTCACCACCATAAAATTAAATATTAAAGAAAAAAAGAAACTTTTTCAACTTTTAAGAAAGTTTTTAGTTACAAATTCAACTTTTTGGTTGAGAATCTTTCAATTGTATTAAAAATTCGTTTTTATAGCAGTAAATTTTTTCGTTGTTTGAAAATTCATATTTTGAAGTAAAAAGATCAACTTTTCGTTCAAGAATGCTTAAATTTTATTAAAAAATCTTCTGTTTCGGTGGGCAATTAATTCTTTTGTGGAAAAATGCATCTTTTTAGTAAGAAACTCAACTTTTTAGTTTAGAATCTTAATTTTTATAGGAAATTCTTTTTTCTTATAAATTTATTATTTATAGTATAAAATTAATCTTTTTGTTTCAAAATTAATCTTTTTTCAGTTACAAATTCAACTTTTTGGTTGAGAATCTTTGAATTTGATTGAAATTTCGTCTTTTTAGTAGTAAATTAAGCATTTTGTTTGAAAATTCATATTTTTATGTAAAAAAATAAAATTTCAGTTTAGAATATCAATTTTTATAGAAAATTCTTTTTTTTTG
>JAAAKG020141652.1:0-34035 GCA_010014905.2 Druon quercuslanigerum | reverse complement strand
TTACATTTTTTGCTGAACATTTATCATTTTTTGATAGAAATTTCATCTTCTCATTTGGAAATATATTAGTTTAGTTGGAAATGTAACTCTTTTGTTAAAATTTCTTCTTTTTCGTTTAATTATTTTTTGGTAACATTTTTAACTAATCGGTTATACGTATGTATTTCTTCGTTGGGTCATTGCTTACTTTAGTTAAAAGTCAATTGATTTGCTTGCGATGGTAGTACAGGAAATTGTTTTCAAACAATCGATTTTCCAAAACTGACGAATTTTTGCAATAATTATAAGTAGAAATGCTGTAAAAGTGGTTACTTTGGACGCCAAATTAAGGAGCATGTCAAAAAATGCATGATAATCATGATGTTTTTGATTTATTTCAGAGAATAAAAACTTAAACGCGCTTGTCTCCAGCTTATTCTGCACATGTGTGCTTATTGTCAGCACTACCAGAATTATTATTGATAAATATTGAATCCCTTTTTTAACAATATATGATAAAAAAAAGTTGAAAAATTTTTAAATGCGCTACTTTGTATTATTTTTCTTCGAATTTTAATTTCTGCGGCCCCGACCATAAAAACAGCTTTACTCTTCTACAATATTGCGAATTTTTTTATTTGATAAAAATGAACGCATCATGTCAACCAGATTTTACCCGGGCTAAATTCAGACAGTCGTAGCAGCCATATTTGCGATGGAATGCAAATAAAAACATTTTTTAATAGTATTTGACGTCAATATTTATCTGTAAAAAAGTTTAAATCTATCAAATAATTATTAATTTGAAAACAAGTTCTTAAAAAAACCTCACAGTTCCTATAATAACCCCTTAAAATTTTAACTGTTTTTAAATTCAAAGAATTTAAATTGAATTTGAATACAAATTAAAAGTCCCATTCAACGTCCAGAAATAGGAGGAATAGGACTATTTTTTTGTTTATTCATTTTGGTAAAAATTCAGTTAAATTTGTTTGAAAATGAATTTTTGGATTAAAAATGTAACTATTTACGAATTGGTTTAATATTGATCTCACCGACAGAAAAGTTCAGCTGTTTTTCTAAAATTTTCTGTACTTCGTTGAAACTTCGTCTTCTCTTGAGCAGTATTAATGTTCGTATCGCCTGCATTCATACATTTTAGTTATGATACATTTTTTTATGAAGTAATCGCTCGTAAGAGGAGATTAATCTGTTTGTTCGAATTTCATTGTTTTCATGAAAAATATTATTGGTTTCGAGTCAACATTTTTATTTCAACTGAAAGTAAAGATAGATAAAGATTTAAAGATTTAAAGATAGATCGTTTAAGGTAACAATTAATTAATTTATTTAAAAATTTAACTATTATATAATATAACTATTGTGGGTTGAAAATTAATTTCCTAAATTAATAATTTAATTCTTCCATGTTTGTTTTCATATTTATCTTCTTTACTTGAAAATTCATGTACTTTCAATTAAAAACTTGTGTATTTTGTCGAGACTTTTTCTTTTATTGCAGAATATTAATTGTACAACAATGCTATGGAGTTTTTCGCGACATGCGTATTTCTTTCGAGAAGGACTGTTTCTCACAAATATTAAATATCATTGATATGAAGCAAAAATATTTAAGAGAATCCTTCCATATCTCATGAAAGCACTCCTTTTTTGTAGTAGTCCGAAGCCGGCCCGTTACTGGCCGGGTCAACCCTGGTTATATCCCATGGTCGGGAGCCGGCCGGGCACTGTTTAGGGTAATTTTTTCGTAGTAATTAAACATTTTTTAAGAGCCGTGACATTATCAAAGTCGTAATTATAGATGCTAGATAAATTATTATTTGAAAAGTATAATTTAGAGATTTATGAGATCAGTGAAACAGAAATGACCTTTTTAAAATTCTTTTTAAAAAAACATTAAATTTTTTCGAATAAATTAACTTTTTAAATTAAACTGTTATCGATTCTGCTATGCGCAACAGCAAAAATGTTACAATTTTTATAAACTTCTCTATTTTTAGACAATATTTAGCCTGTACACTTTCAAATTTACCGCCACATATAGCGCCTACTGCGTCTGGCGTCTGCATAGACTCCATAGACTCTCAGTAATTTTCAGTTTCGCGCCTGTAACGAGGAAGCTCCTTGCACTTACGTCGCGTCGTCTCTTCGAAGTTCGCAAATGAAATCGAGTCTTGCAATTAAAATTAACCTTATTTTAGTAATTAGTGTGAAAACCCCACTAAGTGCGCGCATAATTATTATGTTTAATTAAAATATACTGTTGTGTCAACATTTTCCCATTTTTTCTTTTCTAACCTTAAATCACCACGTGGTTTCCAAATTGCTACGAGATTCTATTATCAGGGATTAAAAATGTACTCCAATTTTTTTGCCAGCATTGGTTCACTTGATTTGACTTTTAAAGTTCACCGTATTATTTACGATCAGCCTTAAAAGAGAAAACAAGTTACAAATTTCTCGCCTGAAGCAACATTTTGAACCTTTTTATGGCCTTATTACTCAATCAGATTTTGGCCGGTATTTAAGCCGGGATCCAACTAGTTTACCGTGACATTTTTAGCCGGATCACAGCTGGATTCACCTACCAGCGCCTGGCTTAAATCGGGGTTATCCGTCATGGATGCGGCCGGATCCTTGATTGTATTCCCACACGGGCGTCTTTAATTAAAGTTTTAAATCACATTTGGAAAAATCAATTAGTTTTTTAATTATGAACCCAACTATGTAAAGAATTGAATAATCAGAAAAAATGTAGATAGAGCCTTTTTTAAAGTACAGAACTACTAAACCAAATAGTTATGCTATAAATTCTATACTATATACTCTTGATTTAATGAAATATCTGTTTTTAAACAAGGTTTATTCATGCAATATTATATCTTTTGTGAATGCAGCATTTTCCTCTCAGTGCAGTAAATGGCATTTGATGAATTTGATCCTGAAAGTGGAGGCTTTTATGTGTATTTCGGATTTATCATTCGATGAGCAAATTATTATTCTTACTTTCAAATTAAACTATTTTAGGTTAAAACGATAATTAACAATTTAATTATTTTGTTGATAGTTTAACAATTCTCTTAAACAGTCATAATTTTTTGATGAGATCTAAATTTTTGTCGAAAAGTCATATTAGCGAGTTCAAATGTCAACTCTGTTGTAGGAAATCAGCCTTTTGGCCTAAAGATGCAAACATTTTTTTGAATGTTTTGCTCTTCTGACTTTTATCTTTCTTAGTCATTCTTTTTGATTGAAAACTAAATTTTTTCAGAAATTCCTATTTACGAGTTAAAAGTTCAACTCTGTTCTAGGAAATTAGTCTTTTGGCATGAAAATGAAAAGATTTGTTCAATTCTTTTCTCTTATGACTTCTCTCTCTCTCTCTTAAAATTTTTATTGTTTGGTTGAAAGTTGAACTCCTTTGTATAAAATTAATTTTTTATCAGTTAAAGATTCATAAGTTTGTTAGAAATTTATTTATTTCGTTGTAAGTTAAACTATTTTGTTAAAAATTCGATTTTTTTAAAATAACTTTTGTTACTGAAAATTTACCTATTCCATTTTGGTTGAAATATTTTTCATAAGAAAATTAAACTATTTGGCAGAAAATTTATCATTTTTGGTAGATAATAGTTATTTGTAGTTGAAAATTCATGCTTATGGTGGAAAATTTAACTACTTGGTTTAAAGTAAAACTCTTTCGTTAAATTCATCCTGTTGGTTGATGATTAAAAATTTTAGTTAAAAAGCATATCTTTGGTTGCAAATTTTATTATTTTGTTGAACATTTAATAATCTTATTAAAAAGTTATTCTTTTTGTTCGAACATTTAACTGTTGTGTTGAAATTGTTATTTTTTGGATGAAAATTCAACTACTTGGTTGAAAGTTGAATTTATTTTTGATAAAATTAGTTTTTTTTTTGGTTGAAGATTCATAATTTTAGTCGGAAATATATCTCGTTAGTTGATATTTTATCTATTTTATTAAAAATTCGTTTTTTTATTGAAAAATAATTTTATTGATTTAAAATCACATACTCAATTTTCGATTGACAACTTATGTTTTTGGATAAAAATGCAACTATGTAGTCGAAAGTTCATGTACTTTGGTAAAAATGTATGTTTTTTCTGAGAAACTTAATTTTTTCAGTTGAGAATTCATCTTTATGGTACAAAAGTTAACTACTTGATTAAAAGTCGAAATTCATTGTAAAAAATACTTTTTAATTAATTATGATTTTTAATTGATCATTTTGAATTGACCATTTTGGTAGCAATTTAATATCTTTGTCGTCAGTTGACAATTTTACTATTATATTTTTCCTTATAGATTCTATTATTTAATTAAAAATTTAATTATTTTGTTAAAAGTTCAATAATTTGACTGAAAAGTTATTCTATCAGGTTAAAAATTAAACTACTTTTTCGAAAAAATTCACCTTTTTTGGTTAAAAACTCAATTATTTTGTTGAAAATTAATTTTTTAACTACACATTTCAAAGTTGAATTTTGAGTAAAATTTACCTTTGTAGATAAATCTTCTTGGTTGAAAATTCCTTTTTACGGTAGGAAAAATGTATCTACGTGGCTTAAAGTTGAATTTCTTGGTTAAAAATGCATTTTTTCCGCTGATGATTTATAATTTTGCTTAGAAATTCACCCCTTTGGTTAAATATTTCATTTTTTTAATTCGTTTTGAAGTTGAAAATTATGGCATTTTGAGTTGAAAATTGATTTCTTAAGGTAATAATTTACCTATTTAGTTGAAAATTAATATTTTTTAGTTTAAATTTCAACTATGAGTTAAAAATTAATATATTTTGTGGATAACTCTGCGTTTTCTAGAACAGTTTCTGTTGATTCTATAATGTTGTAGTTGGATCTAGGTATGAGCTGAAGAAACACTTTTATGAATTAAATAATTAATTTCCAGAGCTATGAAGATTTATATCCCTCTGCATATTTATATTTCACTCATTTTGATCTTCTAAAGCAAAAAAAGTTTTTCAAAAATGTTGATGCTCGAATTTTTGGCTATTCAGAGAATCACCAACCTTGTAATCAGGACTATTCTCTTTTTGGATTTTTAACCATAAAAAAGACCTTGTTGTCCACCCCTGTTATACACGCCGTCGTCGAATTTAATACGGTAAACTTTCCCAAAATCCATGTTACATAAGCTAGAAAAAAACTATCCCTTCATTAAAATGTTCCAGGAACTTGCCCCTTCTTCTTATCATTAAGTCTGTTTGTCTTCTTCTTCCGCACACTTTCACAGGTGGAGAAGTAAAATACCCTTTGTCACGTTAAGGTCCGTTTGCCAGTGCTAATCGATATAGCCCACTCGCTGTAGTTACGAGGCTCAAGCAAACGAACTTATTCGACCCTGCAAAATATTATTATGCGCCCCAATGAATTCGATCAGTTTCCGACATTGCATAAACCGTCAACCGCAGGAAGGTGCGAGAGAGACATGCTGTAGTGGAAGGGGGCGAAACAATCCTGAAGAAGAGAGAGGGGTGCAAAGGGGGAACATTATTGGACGGTTTTGCTTATAGACTGTGGGTAAATGCAATAACAGCTCACAACATGGGATGAGCTGACGCAGGTTTATGTAAGTACCTGCAGACATTAAGAAATTAATGACATTACCACTGCAGGCTCTAGGTTCATTAACACTTGAAAAGATTAAGGACATGTGAATAGCTGTTACGTAACAATTACATGTTATTATACTGACTGGTTTTCTAATTAGAAAAATAATTATAGACTACCGACAAAAATTATCTACACTGAGAAAAATATTTGGTTGGCTGAAAAAAGACTGGTTGTCCCAAACAAATTTTTTGGTTACTACAGAAGCAAGCGTTTGGTTGAACTAATCAAAAAGTTTAGTAGGTACGACAATTTTTTTGTAGATTAAACAAACTTACTTGGTTATATTAACCAAATATTTGTTAGCTCAACACAAAGATTTTGTAGGCTTGACTAAAGTATTGCAAATTTTACACAATAGCTTTTTTGAACGAACTAAATATTTGTAACCACATCAAAATTATTTTTTGTCGAGCGAACTAAACTTTGGTAGATTGAATCAAATAGTTTTCTTGAAACAATACAATTTATTTCAAACAACAATATTTTTGTTACGGGAAAAATGTATTTTAAAAATAAAATATATAGGTTTTTGTATGAGAAAAAAACTAGAAGAAAAAAATGTATTGATTTAATAAAATGTGTTTGTTTTGTAGAAATTTAGTTTGATTAATCACATTTAATATTTAGATTACTCGGTGATTAGATGAAAGATTGATTATTCTTTAGGAGATTTTTCTTAAATATTTTAAGATATTTAAAACTCGTTCTTAATTATTTGCATGTACGTTTTTAGGAATTTAGAGATTAATTACAACTAATAATAATTTACTAAAATTAAAATTACTTTAATAATCATTTACCTTGAAATATAACTATAAGAGATCCTAGGCCCCATTCATATAAAATATGTTGGATTGCAGCGTCAATCGTACAACGTTTTTTCGAAACAAACACACTTCTTTATTTGAATTAACAGAACTACAAATAATATAAACAAACAAACTACAGAGAGGTGATTTTCGCTCGAATGCACCATATTGAACAAATGATCTACTGCTCGTCATGAGTCAAAAGACAGCGCATCCAGGCTACGTGTTTGGTACGATTTAAAAATTTATTTGGTGCGCCCAACATAAAGTGCTTAAGAAACATTTTGGTTCGAGTCAAAGAATTTATTTTGTAACTCCAACTAATTTTTTGCTAATCGAAATTAAATTTGGACAAAAACAACCAAAGCCGCTCCCCAAAATTATTTTGTTGCTGGGAAATTTTTTTTCTCACTATACACTGCTGACTTTGACACGTGATTATTTATTAATAAAAAGCGAGAAACTTGTTTAAGAAAGTGTTAGCAAGCTTAAGGAGTTCCAGGGCGAATGACCCCTAAGAGATAATTTTTTTTACCTTTTGAAAAGAATATACCACGTGAGAACTTTTGTAAAAGAATTAAAAAATATCTCGAATGTTACATTTTGAATTAAAGTCATAGCATAACCTAAGATTGTTGTAGAAAACATATGCAATTGATAACACATACTCTTCGAAGTTTTATGTTCAAATGAAGCTGATAAGATTCAAAAAATCTTCATGGGATTCTGAGATATGACTATAAAGGTCCAAGCGTATTTGCATCAAGTTTCAGTTTCGCACTCACCTCTGTCGTTCACGTGGACGGTGATTCTCAAGATTTTTCAGATTTTGTACGTTAACTGCAACTCGTGCTGTGACTTAAAGAACTTGTGAAAAAAACTTGAAATTGGCAGGAGGTAATCTTTTTAATCTTATCTTTAATTCAAGTAGATAAGACTCAAAAAATCTTATCCGGTTTCCCAAATATGACTAAAAATGTACAACCGGGTCTGCGTCCGGACACACAGTAGGAAAAAAAATCAACTTTTGTCAGAAATTTGTCTTGCTCTTCAATTTTCAACCGATATTATTTGTTCTTAGCTAAAAATCTTCTTAATAATTTTTACTGTAAGAGAAAACTGCTGATTTGTTTAATATTGGCAAAATAACCTTATAAAATTAGCTGGATTCCAGCATTTTTTTAGCACTGATTTCAGGACTCTACACACCGACTAATTTTCGAATTATTTTATAATTTCAAGGTCGAATCAATTAGTTAGTCCATATTATGGTATATCTTTTTTGTCAATTGACTGACTTAATAAACAATCAATTAATTTTACTTTCTGACATATTTCAAAAAGTTTATTTTACTTAAGAAAATAGAATAATTGTAAGCTTTGCCTATTATTATTTTATAATGTTAACGCAAAATACTCAATTTCACATTCCTAATGCAAACGATTGTTATATGATTTCACGAAAAGAAGTAGAATTAATTGATTGTATATTAAGTCAGTCGATCAACAAATAAAATACACTATTATATGGACTAAATTGGATTTTGGGTTTTTTCACAACATTTTTTATCATATTTGATCATTTTGAGTAAAGAAAAGATCTAATTGTTGTAGATTTCACTCTGCTCATCTCTTGTCCAGGGTGTTGTGATTAAATTTGATAGAATAAAAATAGTAGGTATTTGAGTCAAATAATGTAAATAATCATGTTTTATTGATTATACATTTCTTAAGTCAATCGCGAAATAGAAAGCGCGAAAAAGTAGATTAATTAGCATTTTAGGCCATTTTGGGCCAGTTTGGTACATTTTGGGTCTGGTGTGAACTCAATCGTTGGAATTCCACTTTATACATCTTTTACCAATGCTAAGAATTATTATATTATTGTTTCGACCTTGAAATTATAAAATAATTCGAAAATTAGTCGGCGTGTAGAGTGCTGTAATCCAGCTAATTTTATAAGGTTACTTTGCAAATAAAAAAAAATAACAGTGCTCTCTTACAGTACAATTCATTAAGAAGATTTTCAGCTAAGAACGATTAAGATCGGTTTAAAATTGAAGAGTGGGCAGAATTTTCGACAAAAGTTGATTTTTTTCCTACTGTATGACAGTCGGTAATGCCGACTGGAACTTGACGCACAGACTCTTGGACATTTTTAGTCATATCTCGGGAACCCATTAAGAGTTTTTTTTAAATTTTATTGGCATGAATTAATGGCAGGACTTTAAAAAATATATATTATGAATTTCCGATTTTTTCTACCACAAACTGTAGGGTCGACATACTTCTGCCCATATTGCTTTGTTACGTTAAGTGATTTAAGAAATGAGGCTTTTTGCATCTGAAAAAATATGGAGATTTAAGATCTTATTATGATAAATTCTATGCTACAAGGAAAAATAACAAGTATAGTAGAGAATGACACTGTACAATCAATCTTCCTCTTTTTAGAGGAATATGATACTTATGATTTAAAAAAATGTATGATACCTAAACATTATGTTTTGCAAGGTTTCATGAATCACCTTTTCTGGAAAGGTTTAATTTCTCTTGTTGGTCGAGAAAAAGTTTTACTCTTGCCAGAAAAGTTAGATGTTGTATCAAAAAACTATTATGGACATACATTCGAAGGAAATTCTTGTAGAAACCTATTAGAAGAAGCCGATAAGCTTAATGATCCAGAGAATAATGAAGATGTAAGAATTTTTAAAATTACACCTTAAATTGCTGCTTTAAAAGCATTGAACAAGAATTTTACCTGTTTTTTTCCTTCTGGCAAAGTGGGGCCTTTGCTTGATGCACATATCGCTGGATTAGATAAAGTTTTGAAAAGTATTGATAATCTTTCTGTGACATTGAAAATTGACGTTATTCTAGCACATGTAAAACAAAGCTTATCATTTATTGAAGACAATACTGATTTGGGGGTTTGGTCTATGCAAAGACGACTTTGCAGCTTGCCACAAATGCGGATTTGAAACTTGTGTCATTAATTAAAAAAAACTAAGCGTCATATTGAAAAATTAAAAATATCTCTGTATTCCTCTCGAAATATTCTCGGTGTGCATTTTTGTTTGTTTCATCAATTCGTTAAACATTACACTATTTGTTTTTTTTTGCATTTTTGTAAAAAAAAAAGTATGTGACGGATCGAAAAACAAAGTGCGACATTGCGTTTATCTCTAAAATATCTAGATGCGACTTTTAACAACAGTCTTTAACAATTAGAGCATTTGTTGTTCAGCGTGCTCTTACTGCATGTCTGTCGATATGTATTTCAAACTTGTGTAATTATTACAAAAAAATTAAGAGTCATATTTATATTAATATTACACAAGTTTGACATCCATATCTACAGGCACGCAGAAACAGCATGCTTAACAATAAATGCGCTAATTAAAAAAATAGGTTAAAAAAAAAGAAAAAAATCGCATCCAGATATTTTCGACAGGAATGCAATGGTGCACTTTGTTTTTCGATCCGTCACATACTTTGTTCATAACAATTTCAGAAAAAGAACAAATAGTCTAATTGTTTAACAAATTTTTTAAACAAAAACAAATAATGCACATTGAGATAATTCCGAGGCGAATCCAGATGAGTTTTTATTGATTACGCAAGTTTGAAATCCATATCTGGGGCAAACTTCAACCTCGTAAACTTATGATCATGAAATTTTTATGAATGACCTTCAATGATCGTCACCTACAGACAAGATGTTTTTAAATTTGTCCAATTTTTCTGTTACAACTTCAAGTTTTTTCAATGTGATAAGAAATTTGTTTAGATTTATACTTATAAGCTTTTGTTATTCAGTGAATAAGTAGCTTCACAAATTTCGGAACATTGAAAATGAAACTATTTTTGCAATATCTTCTTAAAAATAGACGAAATTGGCTCCACTCTGGGCACCAAAAAAGAGGTATGCGACGACCGCCCCCCCCACCCCCACCATGTAACCCCTATCAATAATGTCAAACCTTAACGTAAGATTTGTATCTACGAGTTCTAATTCTCGCTCCTGTCCGGAAGCGAGACATAGTCGTCTCGAAGTCGAATTCAACTCGAAACAAATCCTGCTGAAGTCTATGTATTTTTACTCGGGTATCGATAAATTTTAACATTAAAAGTACCTTGGACAGATACCAAACTGAGAAATATGGATTTCCGATTTTAGGAAGTTGGGATAAATATAGCAAAAACAATAAAGTGAGCAGTGAACTGTAAAGTCCGAGGTAGTTGTTTCGCGTTGTCGATTCTTGATGAATGTTTTTCCAGTGGTTCGAAAATAGTCGAGGCTCGTCGTGTGCGGTTCTTCTATTTTCCGAAGAGACCGGATGTATATCACTCAGCGGCTCAGACATATTGACACTTTCCCGTTGCAGAGCTGAAGTACGGCATGCCTTATTAAACTCCCCAGCTAAATTATGGCAGCCACCGCCGAATAGCTCCACTAGGGTGACTAAACGAACTTCAAGAGTGCTCACCCAAAACTGAAAAGAGCTTTGCCTACCACAGTCAACACTCTGGGCACAAAGAAAACTTTATCAAAAGAAAAAGTACTCTTTCAGAGTCTTTAGACAATCCTTCCGGACAATCAGTTCAATAGAGACGCGACGGAAGATGAAAAAGGAAAGAAACCGTTTTTTAGACTCCTTTGAACTTGAAATTCTATCTTATTTCTCAAACGTTCTCTTCTGCAGATTTCTCTCGAGATTTCTCAAATTAAATTTTCGCCGTTTGTAATATTATCTTGGTAAAATTATAATTACTTGCCAATAGTGATAGGTAATTTACTTTTTGAAAGGAAATAAAGTCGGAGCAAAATTTCTAGGGCCCTTACTTCTTTTGGCTAACATTCTTTTAAAAATCTCTGCATTCTTTAATGAAAATAAACTGAAAGAATGAAGTCTTCAGAATTCAGCAATATAATCAATATTACTTTTTTTTACTAATGAAAGGACAAAACATCCCAAAAAAGAGAGTAACGCAATACATTTTTCGAAATTGCGAAATATTCAATAATTACTTTTTACAGGGATTTATGTACTAATACCCCATATCATAAATGTAATTATTAAACTGAACTCACATAACATAACTGCACATGTCGGGCGATCAATCGGCTTCCAATCTTAACTTTATTCAATATATTTGTAAATAAATCTCTGCAAAATATATTGCACTAAAGAATTTCGCTTAAAAATGGAGACTGAAAACCCTTGCTTTTGGGAGGGTTGACCTCTCACTATTGACAAACAAATTTGAGAATAAAAGTGATTATATCGTTTAGTTCAAGAGACATTTTTTTAGTTATCGTTTCAAAAGGTAAAATTTTCTTAATACCCTTTACAAAAAAAAATAAGTTCATTTTCAGTGAAGAGAGACAAATTTTCAATCAAGATATATGAGTTTTCTCCCATAAAAGATAAATTTTCAATTTAAAAGAGGGTATTTTTAATTGCTACATAATTAATGTGACAATTTATTTCTAAATTTAATAATTATGAAGCTGTTATTCTCTTTTCACAATAATTTCAATGAATTATTTTGTGTAGGAATTATAAGATTTATACAATTTACACGTCAAAATAACTATTTAAACAGCAAAGATGAATTTTCAGTCAAGAAGATTATTTTGGTCTAAAAGACAAATTATCAACGAAATACATGCATTTTCCACCATCAAGTTGAATTTTTGAGTAATAAAGATAAGTTTTTAAATAAAAAATCGAACTGTTAAATTTTCAGTTAAAAAAGCTAATCTAAGAAAAAACGAAGCATATATCAATCAGTTGAGTTCTCAAACAAGGAGATAAATTTTCAACAAAGAAGATAACGTTTCCACCCAAATTGATGGATTAAAAATAAAACATTTGAGTTTGAGACCTAAAAATCGAATGTTTTAGAAAACAGTTGACTTTGAAATTGGAAAAAAGAACCTTTAGTAAGGGAGTTAATTATCAATTAAGAAATGTGGATTTTCATCGAAATACTTCAATTTTTAACCAAAAATGGAATTGTTCATTTTTCAGTTAAAAAAAAAATTTCAGACAAAAAAGAATTTTAATCAAGTTGAATGTAACTAAAAAGGATGAATTTTGTCGAAAAATAGTTGAATCCTGAACCTAAATGATCAATTTTTAATGAAAAAATTATCAACCAAAAAATACATAGCTACACTTTCAGATGGATAAGTAATTTCTGTCAAAAAAAATCAAATTTATAGCGAATTAGTTCATTTATATACCAAATTTTTTAAGTTCCAAGTCTAAAAGAGAAATTTTCTGTAGTATAGATGAATTCTTAACGTAGAATTTTTATCAAAAAAGTTACTTTAGGGAAAAATAGTTGAATTTTGAACTAAAATTATGATTAATAGACAAACCAATAAAAAAAATAATTTTTTTACAAAGTAGTTCAAGTTTAAACCAATTGTTTAATTTTTCGAGAAAAAAAATTCATCTCTAGCCAACACAGAATAATTTTGTAAACAAGCAGTTGCATTTATAATCAAAAAGCATGCAATTGCAGAAAAAAAGATATTTTTTCCCCCAAAAAGATGAAATGTTAAATAAAATGAAGAACCAAAAACATGAATTTTCCACAAAATATATAGATTTAAAAATAAGAAGATTAATTTTTCTGAACAAGAAGAATTTTCAAACAAATGTTTACATTTCCAAATGAAAGTGGAACAGTTAAATTTTCATTTAAAAAATGTACCTAGAATAAAAAAAATTTTTTTAACATAGTAGTAGAATTTTTAACTAGACGAATGAATCTTCAACTAAAATAATGAATCTTTAACAATAACAAACAATAATTTAAAAAAAGGGAGTACAACTTTTAACCAAGTAGGTAATTTTTTGAACAAGAAAGATGAAATCTCAATGAAAAATCTAACATTCGACATTTTAAGCCAAAAAAAATTAATTCTTCACCATATAGTTCAATTTTCAACGAAATGTAAAAATTATTAACTGAATATTTGAAATTTTTAACCAAAAATTAAATACTTAAATTTCCAGTTGAAAGATTTAATTTTTAACAAAATAGTTAAATACTTAAATTTCCAGTTGAAAGAACTAATTTTTAACAAAATAGTTAAACTTTAAACCAAAGAGATGAATTTTCAACCAAACTGTCAAACTTTGGAAAGAAAGGAAATTGAACTTCAATCTTGAGAGCATTGGAATGACATCATTTTAAATGACATATTAGCCCAGTCATGTGGTAATTTCTCGAGCAGTCATTTTTTTCTCTTAAGTAATTTCATTTGAGAGTGCATAATAAAGGGTCAGTTTCTGTGAAGAGGATTTCGCCCCGGAACACGGCAATTTTTTTGGGAAAAGGTGTAAAATATCACATTCTATGGGATTAGTGCTTTGCTCCCAGGTGAAAAAGTTATGTATAATGTACATATAGTGAACAAAACACTGATATTTTTATTTTGTTTTACACAGAAAAATTCATAAAACAAAGGCATACGATCATTGTTTGATCCACTATATATAATTTACATATAGCATTTTAACCTGGCCTGTACATTTAAGAGGTAAAAGTATTCTTACAAAAATTAAAGTAGAGAAAATTTTGCGTAAAACTAAATAAAAAAACGTTCCATCATTAATAGTCTAAGAGTTACGGCCTTTTAATAAACCCCAATGTTTTCAATTTTTTGCCACAAATCACAGGTTTTTGTTTTGTTTCTCTGTATTTCGGAATGCTAATGGTTAAAGTTGACCCATTTCGACCTGAATTTATAGGTAAATGCCAAGAGTTCAGCTTTTTGTAAAAAGCTCCTGTTGTCACAGAAGAAAGTTCCTAGGGAATGAATACAAGACAACTTCATTCCGCTTAAGTTAAAAGAAAATGTGTCTACACCCAATAGGTCCAAATATACACATTTTTTCAACGAAAAAGAGGACTTATGTCTGCGCAAGTTAAAAAAAAGTATTTTTCGAGTTTTTTTATGGAAAAAAGCTTTTTAACTGAAGTCTGCCAAGAGATAAATTGATGAATAATCACTTCCATTTTATGTATATTAAAAGTGTACTTCCAAATATAATTTGATTTCAAGAGAAGCGCGCTATGTGCAAAAGTATAACAATAAACATTTAATAAAGAAAAGTGCAATTTTTGCAATATTCTTCGAGTTTTTTTATGGAAACAAAACTTGTTTTAACGAAATCTAGCAAGAGATAAATTGATCAATAATGACTTCCATTTTATTGATATGAAAAGTGTTGTTTCAAATATAATTTGATTTCAAGAGAAGCTTGCCATGTTATAAAGTATATTAATGAACATTTGATAAACAGAAGTGCAATTTTTGCAATATTTTGCCAGAGTTTTGGCAGAGAAAAAACCTTTCTTACAGAATTCTACATAATTTGATCTAGAATGAATTGTAAAATTAGGATATTTTTCCCCCATAAATAAATCAAAATACTTTAATCAATTTGGAAATGCAGCAGTATCAGTATATAGTTTTATATTTTTTGAAATATTGAATCATAAGCAGGGATTTCCCAAGGATATACTTAAACTCGGTTTTTTTAAATTTGATATAAAATTTAAAACTGGACTACATAAGTATTTAAATATTCAGCATATGGTTATTAATTTTGAAATAAAGAAAATTTATTTAAATACCTAGGTACCGATCAACGTAGCAAGAAAATATCAGTAGAGAACACTGGCGGTAAATCCGGGTACTAAAAAAACGGTTTTCCGTAGAATTTTCCCTGGATAAAAACTTGTCTAAATAAATGAACAATTCAATCTCTTTTAATTGATATCTTGTTCATTATTACATTCCGCATGGCGGTCTTCTCCTGTTTTAAGTAGCAAAAAGTTTCGGAATTACATAATCTAAGTTTTTGTTAATAAAAATAATTTTTTTTTTAATTAACTTTTAAGAGAAGACCGCCATAGGTTTTGCTTTACTTTTGACAATTAAAATTTTTTTTTTTAATTTATTCATTATTTTGCGAGTGGTTTGGTCGAAATTATTTGGAGGAAGTTACGCAGAACAAAACTACAACCATTTTCCTAACATATAAGTTTTTAATTTAAGTAACAGGAAAGAATAAATTATGCAATCATGAAATTAATAATAATCAAGTACTTTTAGCTAATAAATAGATAGTTTTTTTAATAAATAAATTGTCATCATCCAGCAAGTTTACATTTTGGACATTTTTCACTCAAATTTCGATTGGGGAGGTTTATTATAGATTAAAAATGAATATTTCATCATTTTGAATAAATAAATAAATAATTGTTTTAATAAATGAATTCCCATAATCCATAGAATGTGCAGTTTTTGGAATTTTCTACTGCAATGTCTGTTAGGGGAGTTAATGATAATTACCAAAATATCAGTCCACTAGTGGAAATAATGGAAATATAAGTTTTCTTAATGCTGTTTAAAATCTGAATTTCTTACTTTATGTAACGGAAATTTCTACATTGACTGTATTCTGTAAAACTTCGAAAGCTGACTGTACAGACCTAGACCTAGAGTTTACATTATGCTTCGACTGTGTATGGAATCCTTCATAGGAAGCATAAGCATTAAAAATGTAACATTCATTATAATGAACTCTCCTAACAAAAATAGCAGTAAAATTCCAAAAGCTGGAAATTCTGCGTGTGACGAAAATTTATTTATTTACACACTTATTTATTTATTTATCAAAAATGATGAAATATTCACTTTTAATCTTTAATAACCTCCCTAATTGAAATTTCAGTAAAAAATGTCAAATAGTGCACATTCTATGGGGTATGGAAATTTATTTAAACATTTGTTTATTTACTTATTAAAAATGATGAAATATTAATTTTTAACCTATGATAAACCTCCCTAATATAAATTTCAGAAAAAGTGCCAAAAAATGCACACTTGATGGTGATGGAAATTTATTTATTTAGACAATTATTAACTCAGTAATTAAAAGTGGTTTATTATTAATAATTTGAAAAGTAAATAATTTAGTCATCACTATTACTGGACTTCAAAACTTATATGTTAAGAAAATGGTCGTAGTTTTGATCCGCGGTGCGATTTGCTCACCGAATTTATTGAGGGTAAACTTTGCTTTCGGGGTAGGAACATTTATTTTTTTGCCTTTTGTAGAATTAAGTCCTTTTGTAATTATTCTCTAGGATCTTTTTTCTGTGACAACCCCGAAATTAGCTATTTACAAAAAACTGAACTCTAGGCATTTACCTATAAATTCAGGTCGAAAGGGGTCACCTTTGGCAGGTGCTATCTACCTCTCGATTTTTTATAGTTAGGACAATAGATGTTTTTGAAATTACAGGTATTTACGTCTACTTTAATTCATCTATTGACCATTTTTAGATATTGTCATCATGATCCGAACTATAGAGTAACAAAAAAACATTTTATTTGCGGCAAAAATTGAAAACATCGGGGTTCTTTGAAAGGCCGTACTTCCTAGACTATTAATGATAGAATGTTTTTTTATTTAGTTTTACGCGAAATTTTATTTACTTTAATTTTTGTAAGAACACTATTACCTCTTAAATGAACAGGAAGCACCAATCCAATGGAATGTGATATTTTGCACCTTTTCCCAAACAAATTTCCATGTTCCGGGACGAAATCCTGTTCACAGAATTTGATTCCTTATTATACACCCACAAACTAAGTACTTCATAGAAAAAAATTAGTGCCCCAAAAATTACCTGATTTGCACTATTTTCCCACCAGATGACTGGACTATATATGGTGACCAATGAATTGCTATATATTTGAACAAATAATAATTTAAACGTAAGGTTATGTTGTTTAACTTCAATTGCTCATTATTGTCTTAATATTCTACAATTGCCTTCAAGTTTAAACTGAGAAGCTTTTTTTGCAATAGCTACCATTTATAAACCTAAATTTTAAATTATTTCATAGCAATATTCTAAATATTTCTTAACCTAGTTCGAAAAATAAAAAACTTTTTGGCTTGAAAACCTTTAATTTATTTGTAGATTCCTGTAAAAAAATGTTTTTTTGTACTTTTTTGTAAATATAATTTCCACCAGGGTAACATCCCAGGACCGCAATTTAAACATTTTTTTTATAAAACAAAAATACGCATTTATTTTTTTACCAAATAAAACCAGTTTAGGGAATGCGTGACCGAAACAAAAAACATTACGTTATTTAGGGCAACCTAGTTGAGAGAAATTCTATAATTCTGATAATTATCCTTTATCGAAAAAAGGCGTAAGGATAAATTGTTCGGATTTCCAAGTACTAAAAATAATTGTGCCTAGAGCTTTCAAATATTATTAAAAATTTTCTTAAAAAATTTCGGAAATCCTCTACCTTTTTGAATGTTTGCCCAAAATAGATGGTTAGTGATCTCGATCTTTGTTTTCGGTCACTAAAATCCGATTGGATCACATGAAACTAATACCTACTCATTATGAAGAGAATGTTAAAATTGATTCCTGCGTTCCGAAAACGCACTCAAAAAGCTCAGCCGTGCTTTCTCACCATCGAGTTAAGGCCTAGCATTACCGGGTGTTGTATATTTATCGTATAGCTCGCCCGTTCGTGTTTCCGGCATCAAGTTTATTTATGATACCCGCAGCAGCGGAGTCGATGCTGCCGATGAATTTCAAGCACCGTGCTCCCGTGTTTCCTTCGACGCAATTCGATCGATTATCAGGACCATGTTCTTTCTTTACTACCAGTTGTTCTGAAGACTACGTGAACAAAATTTCAAATCCCAAGTAGCTTCTTTAAAAAAAAAATCATTACTTCTGTGTTGATTTAATGCCACCTTTTTTTTACAATCTTTTTTCTCATTCTCTTACGCGATAAAAATACTGCTGAATTCTTTCAAGATCAAGAGGAAATTTGTAATAGGTTTTGGATACATTTTCCGATGCCTGCGATCGGTATTTGTTACTTAGTCAGCACGTTTACTCAAATCCTGTGAAAAAATTCCCTGACAATTCCAGATTTTTTCCAGGTATGAAGATTTTTCGGAATAAATAAATAAATAAATATACAATTTTGCGAGTTTATCATAAATAAGGTTTTTTCTTAGCTCCTGCTATTATTTAAATATTTAAATATTTATTTTATGACTATAAAAATATATTTTAATAGTGTATTCTTAAATATAATCACACCATCTGTTAATTAAATAAATAAATAATACTAAAAATAATTAATACATTGATAAAGTAATTCCTTATTAAAAATTCACTGCATATTAGGTATATTATTATTATTATTATTACTTAAATGAAAGATATTTTCAATGTGAGTACATATCCTGGAAAAACAGGGGAACAATTGCATTTTCAAGATTATAGATGAATTTTTAACCAAACACTTCAATTTTCTTGCGAAAAAAGGAAGTTACTACCAAGTAAAATATCTTTTCTTCCAAATAGTTAAAATTCAATTAAAGAAATCAATTTTTAAAAAAATAAGTTGAATTTTCGACAAATAAGGCAGTATTCTACTTTGAACGCTTGAAAAAGAAGCTATTTTTGTGAATTTTTTTGGTAGTATAATTAAATATATTAATGTAGTGCTTGTAGAGCATTATAAATACACTTCTTAAATCTATTTAAAAAAATTTATTTATTTATTTTATACACTTTTTACGCTAGCAACCTGCAACTAAAGTTAAGTCCTCGAAAAGTAGGAAGGTGTGCGGTGTTAATGAAATCTCGATAACGATTGACCATAAACAGAAAAATCAGATAGTTTTAGATTTAGTACAACTGCAGCAACCCATGAAACTATATTTTTAAATATACACGAGAAAATAACAAAATGGCGGAATAAAACAAAAACAAGCAAAATTCGTCATTTTTTTCGCTGTTTTTGGCAAAAAAAATTGGTTTAAATGGAAATTTTTGAATAATTTTAGTTCCACGGGTTGATATAAGTGTACGAAATATATTTTCAAAGTTTCATAAGAATCGGTTTAGTAGTTATCGAGATTTCATTAACACCGCACACCTTCCTACTTTTCGAGTAGTTGACGTTAGCTGCAGTTTGCAAGCGTAAAAAGTGTATAAAATAAATAAATAAATATATTAAATAGATTTAAGAAGTGTATTTATTATGCTCTACAAGTACTACATTAATATATTTAATTATACTACCAACAAATTTCTCAAAAATAGCTTTTTTTCAAGCGTTCAAAGTAGAATACTGCCTTAAATTAAATTTTAAAATAAAAAAGTATCCATTTTTAATGAACACTGGAATATCTCAAATAACTACCCCAAAATCAACTTTCCAAAACCATCCCTTAACATTGAAAAATTACCCCTTACCCAAAAGTGCTGGTTAAGTGCACTAATTATGCACTAGTCATAAAATTGTGTACACCATAACTGAAGGCTTATTTAAGGCTTATTTATTGCCCAAAAGCCAAATTTTGTGCTCTGCATTTTTCAAAAAAATTGCATGGTACTGCCAGCTTTATGTACAGCTAGCAGTACCATGGTAGAAATACTTGTTAGATCCAATTTTCTCTTTCGTAGGAATTGAGGGCTCATTTAAGGCTCTTGCATGACCACCGGCGCAATTTTTCAAAAGCAACTCCTATCACAGAAAAAACTGCCCTAAAAATAAATATGCATCAATCATAAAAATGAATACATCAGAATTTAGGGCTATTTTAGGCTCTCAAACGCCCCTAAACTGAATTTTCCAAAATTACCACTTAAAATTTAAAAACCACCCCTTACTCAAAAGTGCTGATAAAGTGCACTAATTATAAAAGTAAGTACTCCATAAATGAGGGCTCATTTTAAATTATCCATCGCCCGAAAAATCAATTTTCCAAAACCATCCCTTAAGATTGAAAAACCACACCTACCCAAAAATGTGGATGAAGTGTACTAAATATGCACTAATCATAAAAGAGAGCACATCATAACTGAGGCCTCATTTAAGGCTCTTGCATGAGCACTGGCGCAATTTTTCAGAAAAAACCCCTACCACTGGAAAACTAGTCTAAATAGTAAATATGTCCTAATCATAAATGTAAGTACCTTAGAATTAAAGACCCCTTTCAGTCTCTTTAGCGTCCCCAAAATCAATTCTCCGAAACAAATCATTTACAAAAATATCCCTTAACATTGAAAAAATACCTAAACAACATTAATACTGGTAGGGTGCAAGAAAAGGTACTGCACAAGGTTTAATAGTCAAGATTAATTAGAGAAGCGGATTTGTACTGAACCTCAGTTCGTTTTTTTATTGGAAAGGTAGTTTTTCTGTGATAAGGGTTGCTTTTAAAAAATTGCGCCGGTGGTCAAGCAAGAGTCTTAAATGAGCCCTTAATTCCTGCAAAAGAAAAAATTTTGATCTAACAAGTATTTCTACCATGGTACTGCTAGCTATACGTAAAGCTGGCAGTACCATGCGTTTAAAAAAAATGCAGAGCACAAAATTTGGCTTTTGAACATTAAATGAGCCGTAAATAAGCCTTTAATTATAGTGTACAAAAATGTATGATTATGGCATATTCAGTGCACTTTATCAGCATTTTTGGATGAGGGGTAATTTTTCAATGTTAAAGGATGGTTTTGGAAAATTGATTTTGAGGGAGTTAAAGAGCCTAAAATGAGCCCTCAATGATGGTGTACTCAATTTTATGACTAGTCCATATTAAGTGTACTTTATCAGCACTTTTGAGTAAAGGGTAGTTTTTCAATGCTAAGGGATGGTTTTGGAAAGTTAATTTTGGGGAAGTTGAAGAGCCTAAAATGAGCCCTCAATTCTGATGTATTCACTTTCATGATTGACGCATATTTATTCTTCAGGGTAGTTTTTCTGTGATAGGGGTTGTTTTTGAAAAATTGCGCCGGGGGTCATGCAAAAGCCTTAAATGAGCCCTCAATTTCTCCGAAAGAAAAGATTAGATCCAGCAGGTATTTCTACCATGGTACTGCTAGCTATACGTAAAGCTGGCAGTACCATGCGTTTAAAAAAAAGTGCAGAGCACAAAATTTGGCTTTTGAACATTAAATGAGCCGTAAATAAGCCTTTAATTATGGTGTACAAAAATGTATGATTATGGCATATTTAGTGCTTTTTATCAGCATTTTTGGATGAGGGGTAATTTTTCAATGTTAAAGGATGGTTTTGGAAAATTGATTTTGAGGGAGTTGAAGAGCCTAAAATGAGCCCTCAATGATGGTGTACTCAATTTTATGACTAGTCCATATTAAGTGTACTTTATCAGCACTTTTGGGTAAAGGGTAGTTTTTTAAATGTTAAGGGATGGTTTTGGAAAGTTGATTTTAGGGAAGTTGAAGAGCCTAAAATGAGCCCTCAATTCTGATGTATTCACTTTCATGATTGATGCATATTTATTCTTCAGGGTAGTTTTTCTGTGATAGGGGTTGTTTTTGAAAAATTGTGCCGCGGGTCATGCAAAAGCCTTAAATGAGCCCTCAATTTCTCCGAAAGAAAAAATTAGATCCAGCAGGTATTTCTACCATGGTACTGCTAGCTTTACGTAAAGCTGGCAGTGCGATGCATTTAAAAAAAAATGCAGAGCCCAAAATTGGCTTTCGGGTAATAAATAAGCCTTAAATTAGCCCTTAATAATGGCATAGGGCACGCGGACTTTGGTCAATGTGGTACTTCCAGGTTTACCCGCCTCCTTTATACTGTATAAATGAAATTACCACCCTCATTGTATTACTCTTGTCTACTTTGTTATATGTTCGACGTTGTCCACAAAAATAATTAAGATTTTGTTTTATCTGTTAATTAAAATGTAGTTTCTCTATAAAAAAGCCTCTTTAATTTTTATTAGGGTTTTGTATGGTACGTTTTTTTGTTTATTTTAACTTTATCTATTAACACACATCAGAATTATTTTTAAAAATTGACTCTTAACAATTTTGACAGATGTTTGACTCCAAAATAAAATATTCTTGTTTTTTACAAGATTCTAATTTTAAAACAAATTTGTTTTTAGCTACACGTCAGAAACGATCGATCGTTATTTATATATGACTTATTTAGATTTTCTAAAAAAAAAGGCACGCAGTGTTAGCAGAAACGTCAGAATTTTATTCAACGAATTTTCAAACAATTTCGTTTTATTAATTTAATTTAATAAAGACCATAGAAACTACAAAAATTCTTAATCATAATCATTTAAATATTTTTTAGACTATCTAGTCTAGAAACGTTGACGAATCTTCTGGATGTGTCGTCAGCTGGACAACCTGTCATTTGGCGTTTCAGTAAAGTTTACCTCAGGTAAATTCTTCAATGCTTTAACAAATAGGAAATGACCAGGTGGTCATGGGAGTAAGGGAACATGAATTTAGCCTTTCCTTAACTTCTATAACAAACGTATTAAATTCTTGAAAGGCGAATAATTGGTCGGAAACTACTCATTTCAAAAACTGCTCATTCCTTTATACGCCCAAGTGAGGAGAAAGAGGAAGAATAAAGGGCCACGTTATAGCTTGATACGCTGAAGTAGGCATCTTGGTTGATGAGCTTTCGAACTCAAAAAAACATAAAGTTCTCGCAGCTTATTGCGTGCTCCTATAAAATTTTTTCCATTGTCAGACTAGATATTTGAAGGCTCAGCACTCCGAGCGATGAATCGCTTTAATGCTGCAACGAAACCGTTACTGTCATATTGCTATCGATATTAAAATGAACAGCTTCAATGCCGAGACGAACAAAAACGTCTACATAGACCACGCGAACGGTTTCCCAAATTTTGTTTTTTAATGTGAAAAGGTGAATGATCGAGCTGGAATTGATCAAAAACTTGGTAAATTCCGTATTGTATATTTCGGTACTGATGGATTTACGTGAAAGAATCTTAAGCATTTCCGAAATACGTTTTTTACTTAATTTCGTCAATAAAGTAAGCAGAAACGACGTCACAACATATGCAGTGTATTCTGAATACCTAAGTGATGGTTTTATTTGTGATAATAGTCGACATTTAGGCTTGTTATATAATAAGATCGAGGGAAAAGAACTGAATATTTTTGTGAGTATAACACATCGGATTTTTCTGATCTTTTTTCTGAATGGAGAATTTCATCATTTTTAAGAAAAGAGGAAAGTGAGAGTAATCATTATTTTTTTTCTACATTCTCTAATTCTTCGATCATTAGAGGACCTTGGGTGTTGTTTTTAAAATTTAAAACTCATAGAATATGCAATCACTCGTTTCAATTTGTTACAATAGGATTACTTGAGTAAAAGATCGCAATTTGCAGGACCAGGAACAATAAATTAAACCTTTTTCATTTCCGGCTCTTCGTTTGAAGTATTCATTTCAAAATTTTGCCAGTTGGTTTCATTTTGACAAAGATACTGTGGCCCATTACACAATTGTGCGTTTTTCAAAAAATTTGTTTCGAAGCTGGTCTGGTAATAATGCATCGGCTGGATTATGTCTTCATCTAAGATGAGTCTAGTTACTTGGGTTGGATTGATTTTGAATATCAGCGACACGATTTGCTTTAGCTGTTTTAGCAAGTGTGGAAAAGTGGGAATTCAATGCAATGTAATAGTTTTTTTCAAACTACAATACTACTTACTCGAAAGAAATTCCAGTTATAGCAGTGGCTTCCGTGATGAGCTTAGCAAGAAGTTGAGTCCCAGACAACTTGAGTCACGGCAACGTAACAGTTTTCAAGTTAACTACTTGCGATTTCGCATAAAATAAAGCTGAACTTATGTTTCCGGAAGAATCTATTGGTCCTTAATAAATAAATGCTCCGTTGCGATGTTTCAATTGCTGCTTCAATCGAGTCAGCGCCAGAGAGTAAATTGTCTACGTACATATCCTTAGTAAATACGTCTGACGCTGTGGGGAACCTATGTCCCTCATTTTCAGCAAGTTGTGGTAAGCAACGGATAGCTAAGAACGAAGCAGAAGCTAGGCCTAACGCGGACGTATTTCATTCTTAAGTTTTATTATTATTCACGTCTCGCCAATAAATACATTGACACTTTCAATATTCTGGTCGTACGAGAATTCGTCTATACATCTTCTCTATATCATCCATAATAACATAATTATGAAAGCGAAATTTGAAGATAAGAGAGACTATGTTGCTTTGAATAGTAAGAGCTACCATAAGTTTGTCCCTGAGTTACCTTTCCGGCATTTGTTTTGGCAGATCCGTTGAATATTACGCGTAACTTAGTACATGAGCTGTTTCCTCTAATTACCGCGTGATGGGGTACATGAAAACCATCTCCATCAATCCCGTCGGTGATTTTAGTCATGTGACTTAACATTAAATCTTTGACTAATACCTTTCTGTATTTGATTTCTAGATCAGGATTGTTCGTTAATTTGTTAAATAATAATTTTTAACATTTAAATGCCTTATACCGTGACTCACCTAATGATTCTTTATTGCTGAAAGTGTTTATAGCATTTAGGTTCTTCAGCTGAAAAGGGTTTTTTAAACCGCACTTCTTCAATTTACAAAAATCGATTGAAATTATTTCGTAACTTTGTTATGTGACAATTTAATCTTTAAACGTTCTTAAAAAGTTCTTCTTTAAAAGTTGAAAGATCGAGTTGCCCTATGCGAAAAATGAACACAGTTGTCCTGCTCCTATTAATAAATCAACAGGTGCAAGTATGTAAAATTTTGCATCGGCTATTGGTACATCTGAGGTTATGCGAAATTTCTCGCGTAAAAAAATTTCTATAGGAACCATTTTAAAAATTTCTGGAACTGTCAAACAATATCATAAATCGCTCACTGATTCTACAGGAAGGAAACGTTTGTTTTTTGCTTCTCCAAGTTTATTTGCGAAATTTTCTGTACCTTTTCTAGATGTAACCATATATACAAATTCAAAAATTTCCTCTAATTTTAAGTAAGTATCGCAATTTAATATTTCCTCCTATTTTTGCTCTGTTAATTTGTGCAGTTTGTCTTCCAAGATTTGCAGGAGAATTTCCTTATTTAGGTTAAATTGAAATTTTTTAAGGGTTCTAAGTGTTGCTAAGCTGCATCCGCTAAGCGCCACAAACATTCTGCAGATTCCTTTTCTTGAATAGGAGAGATATGTAGAAGGCTCATGTTGCCTTGATATAATTAATCGTTTTTCTGAAAATGCGCTTTGTAGTAAGTTCCGAGCACGATCATAGTTACCGTCTGTGATTGAAATGTGCTTTATTTTATTGTTAGCTTCTCTAATATTACTGCAGGTTTTCAATATTGTAATTTTTCAATGTTATTTGAATCAGATTGAGCATAGATCATTGAAGTAAAGGTATCTTTAGAGGATGGCCAGTATTCGTATTTGCCGCCAAATTTTGGGAGAGAATTTTCTGGTAACTTTGATTCGATTACTAAATGAAGGGAAACTTCCTAAATTTCAAATCTCTCTGTCGCGTGATCACGGTCTTCTTCCGAAATTTCAAGTTCGCGGGAGACTTGCTCAAAATCGGCACAGATTTGTTTAAATTTAGTACACGAATATTTCGTTTAATTAAATCAGGTTCTTGTTTTTTATATTCATCTGATAAATTACGAAATATTTTCAGTTTCGTTTTTGAGTTCCCAGTCTCTGATGTAATTTTTTTATTTTTAAGCTCGCTATTTTCGCTAAAAAGGATCAGAGGATTAATTGGAAGAAATTTAATACATCTTGATGATGATTGTAAACGAGCCTACTTTACTGTTGGAACTTACTGACATTGAATGCCTTGGACGGTTATACATATTTCAAGAGGTAAGCACTCCTTTCTTGAAACTCGTTCTGAATGGATTGTTGCAGAAAATCTATTGATACCGTTTTCAAAAAAATATGTTCAAGTTTTAGACAAACTTAAATTAAGCACTAATGGTAGATTCTTGATTCTTTTTCAAAGTTCATACAATCAATGTTCTCTGTTTCTTTATCGTTTTTCAAAGCAAAACACTGATTTGCAACAGTAATTGTGTCTAAAAAAATTTTATTTAGTAAGATAAAGCCACAGTGGATAGTTACTTAAAATGTCTAGAGAAAGTGACTACTAAAATCAGTATTTTGCTTTGAAAACGATAAAGCATTTATTAACAGTAACTTAACAATGCTAGAGACAGTAACTGGTAAAATCAGTGTCCTTTGAAAACCACTTTGAAAACCACTGATTTGGCAACAGTGAACTTTGGAAAACGATAAAGCAACAGTGAACATTAATTTAAAGTTTCTCGAGACAGTGACTGCTAAAATCAGTGTTTTGATTTCAAAAGCGATAAAGCAACAGTAAATAGTGAATTGAGATTTACAGAGAAAGGAGTGTTAAAAATCAAAAAGTGACTAAGCCTTTTTTCTAGATGGGGGTTGGGGGACAGACTTATAATATTAAATGGCATAATTTGTAAATAGTATATTAAAATTATAAATATATATATATATATATATATATATATAAGTTATACATATATAAAATTCACATTGTCAAAGATTTTACAAAGGTATAAAAAATATCAAAAATTTTACAAAATATTTCAAATATTTGGCAAAAATGTCTAAAGAATTCGAAAAGATTTCATAAAGAATTCAATTATTTCACCAAGATTTCCGATAAATTTTTAAGACAGCACAAAGATTTCCATGATTCCCTGAAGACTTAAAATATTTATAAAAGATTTTGTGAAGATTTAAAGATTTCACAAAGACTTCAATAACTTCCCAGAGATTTTACAAGGATTTCAAAAATTTCACAAATACAAATATTTCGCAATAATTTCCAAATATATCGGAAAGATTTTTTGAATATTTAATGATTTACACAAGATTTCTTAATTATCTTAAATATTTCGCAAAGATTTAAGATAGATTTCCAAGAAGGCACAAAGAATCTAGTGATTTCCTAATGATTTGAAATATTTGGCAAATATTTCACAAAGATTTTGGATAGATTTAAAATACTTCACATAGATTTCGGATAGATTTTAAAGGCTACACACAAATTTCAATGATTTCCTAAAGGTTTCGAAGATTTCACCCAGATTTCAAATATTTCTCAAAGTTTTTAGATATATATCAAAGATTGCACAAAGATTTAAATGGTTTCTCAAAGATTTCATGAAGATTTTTAATATTTCGGATAGATTTAAAAAATTTTATAATCTACTTCAATGATTTTAATAGTTCCACAAGTATTATCAAATATGACTAAAAATTTCAAATACTTTGAAAAGATTGCCAGTTATCAGGAAGAGTTTAGAAAGATTTCAGTGATTTTCTGAAGATTACAAAGATTTCACAAAGATTTCGGATCGATTTTAAAGATTCGAAAAAGAAATTAATGATTTTAATAATTTAACAAATGTTAACAAATATTTCAAGAATATTTTAAATGCTTTGAAAAGATTTTAAAGATTTATAAGGATTTAGAATATTTTGAAAAGATTTCGGATAGATTTAAATGATTTCACAAATATTTAAATTATTTTACCAAAACTGTAGATAGATATCAAAGAGTGCACACAGATTTTAATAATTGCACAAATATTTCAATAATTTCACAAATATCATCAAATATTTTGAAATATTTCTAAAAATTACCATGATTCCCCTAAGATTTCAAAGATTCTACAAATATTTTAAATATGTCGCAAATATTTCGGATATTCTTCGAAGATTTCACAAATACTTAAATTATTTCACAAAGTTTTCAGATAGATTTTTGAAAAAATTCAAAAGATCCGATGAATTAAATCATTCGTTTTCAGAAGGTGTGTGTGGGGGGGGGGGGGTAAAAATCAATATTTTTCCTCTCTCTGGTGAATTTCCGGGAGCAGGGCATTTCTCCTGTTCTCCCTAGGTCTCTGCCGCCTATTTACAAATCAGTGCTTTGCTTTGAAAAAAGATAAATCAACACTGGACAGTAGCTTTAAAATTCTACAGACAGGGAATGTTCTTGAAACATAGTAAGAGACATTCGGAAATAGAAATTATTCTCAAATATAAAATTAAACACCACTAAATTTATAAGCGAGGTGACAGAAAATCACAAAAGTAATTTTAATAGAAACTATAAGTTTTTGCTAAAATTCGGACACTTATACCAAATTTTTCAAGTTATTAAAAGTTTTTATAAAAAATTACAATTTTCAGATTTTTCTACTTTATTGAAATTTATTGTATTTTCTTGTGAGAACACATTTTCACCAGAGGTATTTCAAGATGGGTAACCATTATTTATTCTTGAAAATTGAAGCTCGATAAACAAATATTTGAGCTATCGCAAGCATATTCAATTTTTCTGGAAATTACAAATAACGGAATCCAAGTAAATGAAAAAAAACAATTGAAAAACTTACATTTTAAATGACTTGCAAAATCCAACAAATTATAACCAAACCGAATTGTCTACTATTACGAAGTTTTCCGTAAGACTAGCCAATCTCCGGCTCGTAAAGTCCTAGCGTTACAGAAAATTCTGTATAATTAGTATAATTAAAATAAACGTCAAATTATTTTAATGATACCATGTTGTGAACAAAAATGAAAAAGTCTGATTGAAAATGTTTTCGAATTTCACATTTTCCGATATTTAGAATTATCACAATCAAAAATTTTAGATAGCAAAACTGAAAGGTAATTTAACTTTGTTATTTTTAATATTTTTGTCAATATTTTTTATAAGAAGTTAATTAATTAATTTTCGAGTTAGAAAATTGATAACGGGTCAAATTCCTACTAAAAAAATATCCGCAGTTATAAAATTTCCGACAATCAACGTTTGTTTTTTTGTAAATTATATAGCACAACAAAAAATTTTTACTTCATCAAACCAAAAGTAAAAAACGAAACCTGTTGCGGCTCAAGTTTTTAGCTAAAATTTCTCAAACCCCTTTTGTGGTAAAAAGATAAGATAAAGAGAAAGCATATACAATGAGAGATTTTTGTTTCAGGGAATTTTGTGATCCGAGATTTTTTTTCGGTAACTTTTAACTCGTCAATTTTCTAATTCAGCAATGTGCAATCTTTTCGTCAATTTAGGATTATGAAAGTTTTTATTTTTTCAGTTCTAAATTTCAGAAAATTTTATATTACAAAATGTTTTCCTCCGGATTTTTTCAATTCTCATCGATAAGAAGGTATTATTAGTTGTATGTGAAAACTGACTTTCGCAGATTTCATCAAAGTTCGACGTTTTGAGGACCCCTGAGTCAGAAAAAAAAGTTTTTACGTCGTCTCTTCGTCAACAAAATTGGCAACCTAAATAATATCTACAAATTTTTCTTTGATGACTTTTTTATAAGATAAGTCGTTTTCTTTTTATTTGAAGAAAACAAAATTAAAAATAACATAAATTAAATATTCGGACAAACGACACAAGGATCGAAAAAAAATAATGAAACAAAGTTTTTAACCAAAAATAAATACAAATTTTTTATGAATTGTTTTTTTATAGGATTTCTGGTTTTTGCTTAATTCGTAAAAATCTATATTAAACATTAAATAATTGATTTTTTTGACAAACGCCACAGAAAATGAAAGAAATGCATTGACAAAAGTTTTTCGTCCAAAAAAGAGCTATACATTTGCCATGAATAATATTTCAAAGGGGCATGTAGTTTCTGTTACAGTCGTAAAAAATGACCTTAAAAACAGAAAAAAACTAAATTTTTTGGAAAATGACACGAGGTATGAAAAAAACATTAATTGACATAAGTTGTTCACCCAAAAAGGATCTACAAATTTGTAAGGAATAATTTTGAGACAGAACGAGTAGATTTTCTTTCAGTCGTAAAAAACAAGTTTATAAATAAAAAAAATAAAATAAGGCAATAAAAATGTGTATGTTTTAATACAATGCATATTATAAATTAGAATTATATACATTTATTTAAATGATACATGTTTTAACTTTTGTTGACAAATCACTTTTTTCAATTTAGCTGAGATTGCAGGAAACTAGTAAGCTTTCACAAGAAGAGTGTTAGTTTAGGCTGACAATGAAGCCTTATCATTGCACTTGGCTTAAGAATCTAATCAAGGGTGTAATCTTACCGGTTATGAAGGTCATGTAAATACGTTTCCTGTCACTAAAAAAACCTCACCCTGCAGTATAGATTTTTTCCACATAAAATAAATATCCTTAATTAAATTTTGGGACACGTCTAATCGACTTTGTAGTTCTATTAATAGTTCAATATGTGTTTATAAAACTCATTCTTTTAATATCCTAGCATCATCAATTGTATTTTCCCAGTTTGAAGGGAAAAATGATTTGTAATGCAAAATAAGAATTTCAATCAACTATTTATTTTTAAGTTTCAGTTATTTATTTTTTTAAGACAATAGAAAAAAATTTTAACTATTTTTGAAAATTTGAGACATTTCAAATCGAAGTTGCATCAAAAAAGTTCATATTTAAACAAAAAGTTACATTGATATATACAACATTATTTTTCAAACAAAAAACTAAATTTTAATTAAAATTATAAATTGCTATCAAAGAAATACTTTTAACCAAACTAGTTCAACATTGAACCAATTAGTTTAATTTAAAAAAACATGAATTCTTAACGAAAGAATGTGTTTAAGATTGATATTTAAAAAAAAAATTTCGACTAAGTAGATTAATTTTTTGCAAAAAGAATAATTTTCAAGAAAATAGTTTCATTTCTAATCAGAGACATGAATTTTGAACTAATATGATAAACATATAATCAAACAAGTAAATTTGAAAAAAGTAGCTTAATTTTTAATCTAAGAAGATAAACTAAGCAGGACGCGCCTTTATGTGTAAGTATATTACGTATTCTGTACTATTTTCTTTGATTTTTCCCACATTTATATTGTTTCACAGTGGGACCAAATTGCTAAAGGCTAGCCAATAGTATAAAATTGGTCAGATTATGTTACTTGGGGGTTTTTGATGTCACTGATTAGAAATCCGATGTCTATAATGTAAAAAACAAAATGGCGCATCAAACATGCAGGACGAGTATGCTAAATAAATTAGGGGTGGTTTTTGGCGGTTGTTAAATATTATTGTGAGGTGGGTAACATAATATGTGGTTTTGTGAAGATGGTGCTTCTGGCTATTTTTTATTTAAAAATTTTACGGCTGTTTTACATGACTACACTTAGGAATTGTTTCGTTAAAAGTGATAGGGGTGAATTTAATGTGTATATCGAATATTATTGATGGTTTAGGAACAAAACATAGAGCCTTATGAAGGTGACTTGTTTGACTATTTTCAATTAAAAAATTTTATAGCTGTTTTACATATATACACTTTGGAATTGTTTCGTTGAAAGTGATAGGGTGGAATTTTAAGGGCTGTTCAATATTATTAAAAAGGTCAGAGCACAACCTAGGACCTTAGGAAGGTGACCCGTGCCTTCTTTATTAGTTAAAAAATGTTGTGGTTTTTTCACATAGAAACACTTTGGAATTGTTTCGTTAAAAGTGATGGGGGTGAATTTTAAGTGGTTGTCGAATATTATTGATGGTTTGGGAACAAAACAGAGAGCCTTTTGAAGGTGACTTGTTTGACTATTTTTTATTTAAACATTTTATAGCTGTTTTACATGGACACACTTTGGAATTATTTCGTTGAACGTGATAGGGTGGAATTTTAAGGGTTGTTCACTATTATTAATAGGGTCAGAGCACAACCTATGCACAACAGAAGGTCAGACGAAGGACACGCCGAATACAAGGAAAAATAAATATAAAGAGATTCTTTATTTTTAAGACTTTATGAAGTTCATGCTCCTAGAAGTGGTAACACTAAAATATTTTTATCAGATAAGATATATTTATTATAAACCATGATTTTCCATATTCCTCGTATTTTAATTACAAAATCTCGACGGGCTGAGAGTCACAGTGGCACCTAACGTTGGGGTAGTGCTTTACTGACCGGGGCGTAGTTCGCGCGGAAGAAAATCCATCGCGCCGGCAAATTAAAACATCAAAAGTTTGTTCACTACTATTCTAATTAAATTAAAACTTTTTAGAAAACTTCCTTGAACCTTTCTAAACAACTTTCTCGCTGACAGTTTTCGCTTGCTCAAAATTCGCTCGACTCCCGAAACGTTAGAAGTTGTTTGTGCAAGAATTATGCACCGCCTTCGAAAAAAATTATAAACAATTTTTTAAATAAACATTTTCAAGTTTTGCTAAAGCCATCGGTTGCAGAATATGACAACTCATATTTCTGATAAGTTTTATTACAAAATATCACAAACTTTCCATTTCTCTGCGATTTGACGCGAAGAAAATCAAAATATTTTGATCAGAGAAAAAAACAGTTTTTCGTAAATAATTCAAAAAATAAAAAAAGCTACAACTTTTTTATGCAGAGAAAAAGATGCGAAATTAAATTTTCACTCAGGATATATATTTTAAAAATTAAAATTCAAGACTTTTCAGGAGCCTAGGGGCCTCCCCACTCCAGCAAAATAATTCTATATCTCCGTTTTGCATCCGGCGCCTCATGTTGGACATATGTTGAGACATTTCAGAAATCTTTTTTATTTTTCTTTTGAAATAAATCTTTTAAAACAGAAAATCAATTAGAATATCCCCATATGTCTTAAAAGATGAATTGATTCGCTTAAAGCCTTTCAAAGTTGTTGAAAAGCTTCTCAAAACTTTTTTTTTAAATCTTCAAATATCTATATTTTGTTTTGAATTTGTTTGAACTTTTTAAAGTTTAAAAAATTGTTGTATTTTTCCAAACGTCTAAATATCTCCTAAACTTATTCGAATTCTTCCTACATTTTTTCAGCCGTGCTAAATAAAAGAAAATTGTCTACAATCTTGTACATTCTTTTCCTAAAATATTAGGAAATGATTTGAAATGTTTTTAATTTTTTTTTAAAATAAGAAATCGATTTAAATTTTTTCTGGAGTCGTAACTGACAGCTAAAGTGGACTTTTGTTATTCGATAACACGAAACTTAATTTTAAAATATTTTTTTATAAAAATCACCTACGGTTCAGGATTCCCTGTGTAAAATTATTTAATTAATAAGTTCTGTAAATTAAATCACTTAGAAAAAATTAGGCTAAAAAATCATAGATTGTGAAATGCTTTCAAAGAAATATTACATGCTAAAAATTTCAGATAAATTTGTTTAAACGTGAAAGTCGATTCAGAAGTTGGAATTAAGAATATTTTGAATTCATACTTTCTAATTTATTCGCATCAATTTCTTCAATTATTTAAAAATCAAATATTAAAAGAATTTAAATAAAAATTGTGGTTAATATACAGAATATATATATATACAGAATTCTATTTCGAATATTGAAAATGTAAACTTTTAAAATGTGTGAGATTCAAATTTGTAACATTTAACATGGTACAATAAATATTGCATGGAATATCGAAATTAACAATTATTTATTGAACGCCTTCAAAATTCAGAAATTTCAATTACAATGCAGTAAAAGTTGAGCAAGTTAAAAATAATTGTTTAGAAAAATTGAATAATGAAAAAATTAATAGATTTGATGCTTTCACGATGATTCATTATGATAAAGTAGATATTTCGGGTTTCAATCGTGTACAAAACTA
>JAAAKG020141651.1:0-11806 GCA_010014905.2 Druon quercuslanigerum | reverse complement strand
TTTCATTTCATAGAAATAGTATTCTCATCTTTATTTAAACAAAAGAAACACGCGTCACGTAGTTTGTGAATGATCCCAATTGAATTTTTTTGTTTGAAAAATATTTTTTTTTCATTTCGTGACAGAGTTTGCAGATGGGACAGTCATTGGTTATGTGTAGCGTGGGTTTCATTTGATAAATGACTAATAATTTTTAATTTCAACAAAAAAACAAAATAATGTAACCCAAATCGGTAAATTTTCAAGAAAATAGTTGAATTTTAAATCTAAAAAGATGAATTCTCAACAAAAATATTTAATGAGTGACATTTCATCCTAAATTTCCTAAAATTTCGGCCAAAAATATGAATTTTAAAACCAACAAGACGAATTTTATACAAAATAAATGAATTTTTATCTGAAGCGAAAAATTAAATTGTTCCCAAAAAAAGATTAATTTTCAAAAAAATACGTGATTTTCCGACTAAAAACGATTTTTTATAAATAAAGATTTTTCAGTCAAGAATGGAAAAATAAATTATTAAATAAAATTTGATTAGCGACGCTTTTTGCAATATTTTTTTTACCAGAATACCTGTTCACAATCTTGTTTTTTTCCCCTCACAAAAAAATCTCTTTGCTAGTCAAATTAGTTTTAAAATATAATGTTTCAATATAAGTCAAATTTGGATAAATGCATCTTTTTAAAAACAAATTTAAATATTAATTTTGTATTGAAAAAATATATTTAAAAACAGTTTCATGAAATGTACATCGCTGAAAAATAAATACAAAAAGTTGTTTAAAGATTAATGTAACTAAAAATATTTTTGGAGTAGTTTTGTGTTTTTTTTACTAAATTTCATAAAATCTTATACTGAAGAAGTAGATTTTTTATAAATAAAGATTTTTCAGTCCAGAAAGGAAAAATAAATTATTGAATAAAATTTGATTAGTGACGTTTTTTGCAATTTTTTTTAATAGACCAGAATATCAGCTAAATTAATTTTATTAGTACACAATCTTGTTTTTCTTCTCGCAAGAAAAAAATGTCTTTACTAGTTAAATTAGTTTAAAAAAATAAAGTTTCAATATAAGTCGAATTTGAATAAATGCCTTCTTTTTAAAAACAAATTTTAAAATTAATTTTGTATTTTAAAAAGTATTTTAAAACAGTTTCATGAAGTGTACGTCGCTAAAAAAATAAAAAAGTTTATTTGAAGATTTATGTAACTAAAAATATTTTTACGAATAATTTTGTATTTTTTTACTACAATTTAAATGTTTTCGTCAAATGTACGGTCGAGTGTTTGACGCTAAACAATTTTTGCAGAAACTTCTAATGTTAACTGAAAATTCAGTGCATTTTAATTTAAAAATATTTTTAATCTGAAATGTTTTTATACAAAAAAATTAAATAAAAATTATTAATTTTAGATGTTATTTAAATAAAAATATTTGCATCAAATGTTCGCATGTAATTTAATTTTTTTAATTAGCCTGAATAAATTCAATGACTTTAATGAACTTTTTCAAAGAAACTTAATGAATAAAATCATGGAATTTTTTAGCAATCCATGTAGTGTTTGACTCATAATTATTTCAATAACTACTAAATTTAAGCTGAAATTTGATAAAATATTATACTGAAAAAGTACATACTGTTTCTAGATTCTAAAAATATTAATAAAAACTTTAAAGTTTCTCTGAATACCTTTCCTAACTTTAAAATAATTTTGCATAACTTTTCTGTTAATATAAAACCTTCGTAACTTAATTTAATTGATCTTTTTTTTTCTAAAAATAGTTTTCCAAAAATATTGTATGAAGTCCAATACTAGAAGTAATCAAAGTCTAAAACCATTATTAGAAACTGTGAAATTTTTTTAAATACCCCTTTTGATCTCGAAATAATTTTGCATATTTTTCAATTAATGTAAGACTTTCCTAAGTGAATTTAATTGAATTTTTTCGTTTGAAAAATATTTATTTTTATTGCGTGACAAAGTTTGCAGATGGGACAGTCATCGGTTATGCGGAGTGCGCATTTCTTTCGAAGTTACTTTTTCAGAGTGATACCCTTATCTGTAATAAAGTTTCTGGAAAGTTTCGGTGAATTTGTCTTGGGAAAAGGATAGAGGGTGGTAACAGATGTATTCGCAAAACTTACGAGTGGGACATGCAATTTGCATTCTTAAACTAGAAGGCCTGGAATTTTGATGAAGTGTCTTTTCCGTGCTTGCGAGTTCCGACGGATAGCTGCAATTCACACATTACCCAATTCTACAAGACAACTAAATATTATGAATGGTTTTTCCTCAACAAAAGAAATTAATTCAATTTTTAATAGTGCGAAAAAATTAATTTTTAAAAGTCATTTATTTTTTTTCCTTATTGCTGTAGGTTCTTTAGAATTTAGACCAAGGTGGCAACAGGGTATGGAAAACTTGGACATTAGGGGAAAGGCAGGGAATTTATTTGGCCAGGAAAAGTTATAAATTTTTAGAAAAAACTTGCAAAAATCAGATAGTAACTTTTAGTAATTTTTGAGTCAATTTTAGTCACTTTTTAGTGACTGTTTAAATAAATTTCTTTTAATAAATTAGCCCATACGATAACAACTATTGAATTAGGTCTATTGCAGAAATTTCTTCAATTTTTTTGAAATATTTTAGGGTATTTAAAAATATTCGAATGAATGTTGAATAGTTTTCAATAATGTAAAGGAAGTTACAAATTTTAGATTACTATTTTAAGTTTCGAAAAAAAATTTAAGAGTGTTTTAAATTATTTTAATCAATTTTTAATTGATTCAGATAATTTTGAGGTATTACAAAGGATTTGAAAGATTTTTGGGATATTTTAAAACTTCCTGAAAATTTCAAAAAGCTTTAAAAAGTTTCGAGGAGTTTCAAAAGATTTCAAAGACATTTTATTGTAGTTTTTATTACCAATATAATAGCGACAAGTGGAAAATCCCGAAAGATAAAATTCTCAAAAAAAAAAATACCCGAAAAATAAAATTCGGAAATAATAAAAATCCCGAGCAGTTTACACATTACAATATTACCGAATTAAAACATTCTTGGCGTAAAATTGACAAATTATAAAATATTCGAACTAGAAATATCCCATATTATAAAATTCCCAAACTTAAATAATCAGAAACAATTTATTAACTTTATTAAATATAAAATAATAACTTATTTTCATAAAAAAAAGTTTTTTTTAGCGTTTAAGGGATTTTAAATTATTGTTTTATTTAAAATAACAGTAATTCTATGAAATTGGAATAATAAAATAAATATAAAAACCCTTGCGCACTCAAACGAAAAAAAATGTCTTTCGAAAATTTCTGCGAATCTAATAATATTTTTTAAACAAGCTTTGCAGAATTCAATTCAGCACTGATTTATCACGTAGTTCCTTTTAAATTTTTTTTTTAAATTTACAATAATTTGATTTTTATGAAAGTTTTTTTGTAATGAAAAAAATACGATGCACATTTACAATCAAAATTTTGCACTCAGAAGTATATATTTTTCATTGTTGTTATTATGAATTCAGAAAATTATTATTTTTAACTTTGAACATGGAAAAAGAGTTCTGTGCCACAAATATTTGATAATTTTATTTCTAATAAATAAATAATATATATTAAAGAGCGATTTTTTTAATAATTTAAATTCGAGAATGTTATAGTTCGGAAATGTTCTCGTTAGGATATTTTACAATTCTGCAATTTTCTGCCCGGAATTTAATCATTTGGGAATTTTCCTATTCGGGATTATTATGTTTCAGCAATTTTATAATTTGAAGAATTTTATTATATTATTTATTATATTTTTATTGTATTATTATATTATTATACATAAAATATATTTTTTTCTTCTTTCAGGTAAGTCGACTTCCATCTTAATTATTGCGCTGTGATACCTGATAGTCTTGTGAGTAACAAAATAATTTCAATTTAAGAGTTTGGAAATTTAATAAGGAAGAATTTAAACATATTTTATGTTATTATATATAAAAATAGAAATAAAAAAAGTAAACAGGTTGACCGTAAGTCGAGATTTTAAAAAGAAAATGGCAAAAATTAGGGAGAATAATGAGGGAAATCAAAAAGTCACTTTTATTTATTTATATCTATTATTATTTATATCTATTTTTACATTTTCTTGAATTCGTTTCAAATAATTAAGAGTATTTTAAAATCAAGTAATGTTTAATATATTTCAATAATTTAAATGGGGTGTAAAATATTTTTAAGATTTTACAAACTTATTGTATTATATATTAGATTATTTATTATTTATAGGATATTGCAAAGAGTTAAAAATAATTTAACTTGAAAAGATTTCAATAAATTGTAAACAAAATGTATATTTTTGAAGACTTCGAATTAAAATCTGCAAACTTTGTTAGGGTTTTGAAAGGTTTGAAGATTATAAAAAAAAGGTTCTTAAGTTTGTGAAAAAATTTTATATTTTTTTTTTGAATAAAGAGGAATTTAATTTTAATAGAATATATAAAAACATTTAATTATAGATTAAAAAAACTGTCGAAATAGAATCTGGAAAATTTTAAGGCAAGTTTTTTAATTTTTCAGAATCTTTAAAAAACCTTAGGTAAATATCCAGTATTCAGAAGATATTTGAAAACTTCGAAAAATTATTCAAATTTGAAAAGATTTTTAAAAATGCAGAAAAATATGTAGATTTTTGAATATTTTAAAATAAAATATTGAAGGTTTTTAAGGTGATTTTTTAAAGTTTTAGAGATAGTAATTTTTTTTTAAAGATTATTGGGAAACTTTATTATGATTTTTTATTTTGAAAAGTTATTTTAAGAGAAAATTGAAACAAATGCCAAAACATTTTTGTTTTTAATTTGTAAAAGCAGATTCAGAAGTTTTGAAAAGATTCAAGAATTAATTTGAAACCTAAAAAGATTTAAATAAATGTAAAACAGAATGTAGATTTTTGAAGATTTCCAAAGGAAATTTAGAATCTTTTAAAGAATTTTTAATCGCTTCAAAAGATATTTATAAGTTTGTAATACATTAAAAGTAATTTAAAATTCAAAAAGATTTAATCGAATAAAAAACAAAACGTAGAATTGTGAAGATTTAAAACAAAATTTAGAAGCTTTTTAAAAATCATGAAAGTGTTCGAGAAAATAACATTTTCCTTAGATTCCTGATGAAATTCAAAATGAATTTTTATTTTAAAGCATTTATGTTTAAAGAAGATTTAAAATATATTTACGAACTTTAAAAGTTATGAAGAGATTACAAATATTTAAAAACTTGCAATAATTTCCGAAAATTTATAAAATATTCTTGAATTTCATCGTTACTTCTAAATCTTTTTAATTGATCCAGATTTTTCCTAAAATTATGTAAAATCCTATAAAATAGAAAAATTGCATTTAAGATTTTCTAGATTTCTGTTGACATATTGGAAAAAATTTTAAATCTTTTTCAATTTTCTTAATAAGCTTAGGAAAATCAGTCAGATTTTCGACAACAAATTCTTCTTCGTTTTTGATATCTTAGAAAATCGTTAAAAACGTTTTGAGATCTTTTTAAATATAATTTTTTTAAACTTCTAAATATCTTTTAAAATACAATTTTTAAGTTTTTAAAATATGTCCAAAAATAATCTGTAAGATTTTATTACACAGTGTTAAATTTGCAGAATGATACTTAAAAGTTTCGATAAAATTCGTGAACAATTAAAAACTTCAGAAGATTAAAACAAATTTAACCAAATGTAAATTTTTTAAGAAGATATTTGAAAAAAAATTTAAATGCAATTCAAGGATTTTAAAAGATTAAGGATTTTAAAAAGTATTAAAAATAAATTTTTTTTAATATTCCTCACCGAAAAAAATGTTTAGTTGGGCCAACTATTCAGTTTGTACGATACGGTAGTGCTAATGTTTGTTGGGACAACCATTTACTTACTTGCTGTATCTGAGTTGTCACGGCAACTAATGGAATTATGTACCAACTAATAAAATAGTAGTATCAACTAATAAAGTGGCAGTACCAGATCTTACTAACTAAATAGTTGGCTTAACTAATAATTTTTTTCAGTGCTGGGAAAATTGAAAATAATTTTTTTGTTTGTTAAAAATATGATTTCGAAAAACGTCAAAAAAAGAATCTGGAAGATGGAAAAGCAATTTTTTTTTGATTTGGTAAGATAAAAAAATTTTAGCAAAGGTTCGAGTCAGTTTAAGAAATACACTCAACTCCCGATTCAAGAATGATTCGGGGCATGGCTTGCAATAACTTTGATCCTGAATCGAGCGAATGCAAACATAAAGAGGTACGGGCGGTTGAATAATTTCCTCTCATCGCGAAACTTCAGAGACCATCACTTCTAGAAATATCGTAAACCGGGTGTTATTATATCGGGAGTTTAGTGTATTTCGAAGTTTAAAAATTTTTGAAATCCTCCAATAAAAAAATTTGATTTCTCGTGACTACAAACTTTTAAAAAAAGGCTTAGTTTCCTTCGAAACAAAATTTAAAAGCAATTCAAAGATTTTAAAAAGTATTAAAAATAAACAACCATTTACTTAGTTGCTGTTGCTAACTGAGTTGTCACTGCAACTAATGGAATTGATGTGTAACTAATAAAATAGTAGTATCAACTAATAAAGTGGCAGTACCAGATCTTACTAACTAAATAGTTGGCTCAACTAATAATTTTTTTCAGTGCTGGGTAAATTAAAAATCATTTTTTTGTTGTTGAAAATATGATTTCCAAAAACGTCAAAAAAGAATCTGGAAGATTGAAAAGCAATTTTTTTAATTTGGCTGGATTACAAAATTTTAGCAAAGGTTTGAGTCAGTTTAAGAAATTCACTCAACTCCCGATACAAGAACGATTCGGGGCGAGGCATGGCTTGCAATAACTTTGATTCTGAATCGGGGGAATTCAAACGTAAACAGGAAAGGCCGCTTGAATAACTTCCTCTCATCGCGCAGCTTCAGAGACCATCAGTTCTAGAAATATCATAAACCGGGTGTTCTTATATCGGGAGTTTAGTGTATTTCGAAGTTTTCGAAGTTTTGAAATCCTTCAATAAAAAAATTTTAAAATTCATGTCTACAACTTTAAAAAAAAAGGATTAGTTTCCTTCGAGTTTCACGGAAATTACGGGAAAACTAGAGAAAATTTAATCGACTGAATAAATTGGAGCGCAGGGACAAATTGTCTAAGCCAATAAAAGTAACGATACAAAAATAAAATCTCGTGCTCGACTGAAGTGAACTCGAGTCCTGTTTCCGAGTGTTTATCTGTGCCATAATAAACACGCATAAAGACAAATTCGTGTCAAACAAAGTGGCCAGCAACGCAGCGGAACGCGAAAAGACAAGAGAATTGTGTCGTATAGCGAAATTTTACTGATCCGCGGAAATACCCTCGCGGCTAATTTGACATGCGTCGAGGAATATATTCTCTAGAGAAACATGGCGGCCAATTCAGCAAACGTCCTTATACCAGGCTATTAGGTCCTTCCTGCAAAGGATCACCTTCCACCATTCCAGCAAAATTACATTCACTATTTCATACACACACATCTATACAAATTTTCACGCACAAGTACATGTAATTTTATACAGACTCATATTTATCTAGCTATCGTTTCAGGAAATGAGGAGATGCTTTCAGCACAGAAAGGGCGAGGTGTCTTCAAAAGTAGCTTGGCGGAAAAATTTGTATAACAAAGTACAAAAAATAGAAAAAACTTAAAATTTTTTTAGAGGAACCTACAGATAAATGCAATACATTACAGCAAAAATGAGATACTAAAAAAATCGTCCGGTAACGGAAAAGTTGTATAAAACTTTTGTCCATAATTTGACGAATTTTTAAATTTTTTTTTATGCTGTAGTTTATTTTAGTTTTAATTTCTTGACAAGAATTTACAAAAAGGTGCTACTACAAGAATTTACAACTGTAAAAATTCAAATTTTTTTCGGGAGAATTCCCGAAAATTTTCGGGACATGATATATGTTAATTTTCCCAGAAGTAATGTCGGGGGAATTCCCTACTAAGTTCGGTAAATTTTCAAGGCAGTAAAATGATGAATGAAAAATAAAAACTTTTTGTTAAAAGTTAAGAGTTTTCAATTCTAAGTTTAAAAAATTGAAGCTATTTTAAATAAAAATAAACAAAATTATGAAATTTCTATTGTAAAATTTAAAACATCCATAATTTTTTATTGTTAATTGGAAAAATCTTTAATTTAATGATTTACAATTTAAAGTTATATAATTTTTCAAAGTTACAATAATTGAAAATTCTTGAATTTTGAAAATATAGAATTGGCTTAAATTTTAAAGATTCAAGGCTTAAATTTTTAAGATTCATCATTCAAATTTCTGTAATTTTGAAGAGCTGCTACAAAAAATCTTCTGTTTTAAAAATATAGACTAGAAATTTTTTTAATTTTTAAGGATTACAGCTTAAAGGTATGTAATTTTTACCTTTTTTAATAATTCAATTTTTAGGATTTACAATTAAAAATTCTTCAATTTTAACAATTTGCAATTTAAAATACTTTAATTTGGAATATTTGTAATTCAAGACTCTTCGATATTCAATACGCATAATATAAAATTATACACTTTTAGATAATTTTTTAGAAACCTTTTATTTAAAAATATTAAAATTAAACAATATTCAAGTTTGAAAATTGGAAATTAAAATTTATAAGTTTTAAAGATGTATAAATAACAATTGTTAAATTATGTCAAAATTGATGAGCTTTCAATTGTAAATTGTACCAATTGAAGAAATTTCAATTATAAATGATCAAAATTACTACATGACGGTTGAACGTTTTACAGTTTTGAAAAGTTATCAATTAACAATTCTATAATTTTGAAAATATATGTAGGATTGAAAATTTTTAAATTTTAAAGATATTGATTTTAAACGTTTGTAAGTTTGATTTTTTTTTAGTCCATTTAAAAATTTGTTGTAATATTATAATTCTTTAATTTTGAATATGCACAATTGAAGGCTCTTCTATATTTATTGTTTATAAGAGAAAATGATGCAATTTTGAATGTTTTTTTCTTAAATAATTCATTTTTTTAGATTAAAAATAATTTGGATCGTTGAATAATTTGGAAGATTTACCATTGAAATTCGTTTACTTTGATAGATTTTCAATCGAAAATTCTTCAATTTTAGACTGTAAAATTGACAGAAATGATTTTTTTTCAGAAATTTGTTCATTGCTTTAACATATTGATTCTGCTACATGCGATTACGCGATCCTCTTAATGAAAATTTGCCCCTAAGGGAATTTATTTTTGACTGAGAATTTTACAAATTTTTACCAAAAAAAACTTTCCAACTTGTATTTCAGACAATTTTTAAAATAATTAGTTAAATTCTTGTCTTTTTCAATTATGGTATCATTCAGATTAGTATGCTTTTACTTTTAAGATTTTTAAAATGCAGCTTTAAGATCTTGAACAATTAAAAATTAGAAGCGTTTGAAATCGAAGATTTTTGATAAAACCATTTCAAGTTGATCATCTCTGAATATAAATTAGTAAATAATTTTTTAATTTAAACTGTTTCAATTCGGAAGTTTTATTAGTTAAAAAAATTTTAACGCCCGATTGAAACTTCATAAACTATTTTTAATTTGTAAATAATTTTAATGTGCTATATTCATAATTAAAGGCTTTTATTAAATTTTAAATATTATTTCAGTCTTAAATATTTCATTTTTAAACTATTCAATTTGAAGATTTTTAAATAAGAAAATAAACTATTACTTAATATTTATAAATATCTGACTATTCATTTAAAATCAGTAATTTTAAATTTAATGTTCTAAACTAAAGAAAAAAAACTAAACTTTAAACATTACAATTTTAATTGTCCTATTTGAAAAAAATAATTTTGAAATTAATTTGTTGAATTTTGATGTATAAATAACAATTGAACGCCTATTATTCTTAGAAAAAAATTCGATACAAAAAATTAGGCAAAATGTACCAAAATTTTAATGCAAATAGCCCACGACGTAATTCGAAACAAAATATAGATGTGGGCAGATTAAAAAAAAAACGTTTTTTTAAAGATTTTTAAGAATTTAAAGGGTTTCTGAGGAATAACAAACATTTCCTGGGAAAATGGAAAATGATTTTTTATATTTTTAAATTAATTTCAAGAGAATATTTAAAAAGTTTCAGAAAGATTGACAAAACTATAAAAAAATGAATGTGGAAGATTTTAAGAATTTTTTTTTTTAATTTTGCAGGAGTTAAAAAAAATTGTAGGAAAAATTCAAATAATTTTTGAAAGATGTTTAGAAGTTCTGAAAAGATTTCAAAATCATTTAAAATTAGAAAAAATGTAAAACAAAATATAGGTGTTTCAAGATTTTTAAATTAAATTTCGAATCATTTTAAGAATGTTTAAACTATTTAAAATAACAATAATAATAATTTGCGAGGATTCTCACTTAAAATTGCTTAAAATAGTATGATTTTGAAATTTTTTAATTCCTTCTTTGATTCTTCTATTAAGAGCATTGAAAATGATAAGCTAGATGTATATTTTTGGAATTGAATCTGAAACTTTGAACTCTACAATTTATAAAATTTTAAAAATTCTACTTTGGCAGTTTAACTGCATTTAATTTAAAATTTGTATATTAAAAAGTGTTAGCTGCTTCCAATTTACATATGAAAATTATTGATCTTTTAAATACAATTTTTTTGAATTAAACAACTTTTAAACTTCAAATTTAAAAGTTAAAAATTCAAGAGTTCCACTTTGAGTACATTCATTTGCAGTCCACTTTTTATTACTTCTAATGGAATTAAAAATATTAAAACAGCTCAAACCCACCAAGAACTTTTTAAATCCTTCTTTTCCCTCAGCAATTTTTTAAAAAAGTTGGAGTTCACACGAAGGAAGGGCTAATTTTTTCCTTAGTTTACGTGCTCTTATTCCTTGAAAGGCTTTATCATGGAAGGTGGATTTGGTGTAAAATTGCTGAGGGGATATTCGGTATTGGAAGGGATCCTATCTGTGAACAACTTTTTACAACCGACAACAGAGTGCTGTTTTCCTCGGCTTATTATTTAATCCAGGTTGGCTGGTAGATGAAAAAGAATACGTAAACTTATGCAGGCACACTCGACGAAATATTTAAAGAGCGATTTCGAAGCAAACCTTGCGCTTCAATTTTCACCTTCTCTCATTTTCCCAGCAGAATCTCCACTTAAGCCACGATTCTCGAAACAAGGTGGTTGCAGCATAATGCAGAAACGTAGAGCTGGATATATACTATCTACTATGTTTTGTAACATATACTGTACCTATGTGTGTATTTTTCCATATAAAGGTTACTTTCTTCTATATCATGCTCACATTCAAGGCATCAATATATATTTTTGCGGAAATGATCAAAGCACAACTTCATAGTTTAAAAAAATAAAAACTACTTTTTGCCCCTCACATGTATGCAATTCAATGAGAATGAGGGGCCAACATAATTTTTAGCTTATGACGCAGTAAGTTATGTACAATGGTGTAATAAAATTCAGATGCAATAGCATTATTCGACTAAAAACAAATTTTATCGTGAATTCCCCAGTCATAGTGTCCATCGATTATAAGTAGATAGGACAATACTTTTTTTTGTTTACTGCTGACATTCGCCAAACTAATTTCATGTTTGCCCAGAATGCATCACGTGGTACTTTATTTACACTATATACAACTATATACATACTGTATTAATAACTTAACAAAACATATATACACTATATACACA
>JAAAKG020141650.1:0-11806 GCA_010014905.2 Druon quercuslanigerum | reverse complement strand
CTTCCTCACACTACTCCCCTCCCTACCGAGTGAGTCACGCCTACCCCGAAAGGGAAACAGCTTAATGGTGTAATAATTAAAAGGGACTCCTCTGCTGACAAGGGTCGGTGACAGCATCTGGCGATCCCTCAGCTATGAAGGCAAATTCGGGTAAAGAAGATAATATTGAATTTTCAATCAAGGAATTTAATTTTCTATTTAAAAAATCTAAATTTCAACCTACGAAATAAATTTTCATAAAAATAGTTAAATAGTAAAAACGTAAATTTTTAAGGAAGGATGGAAAACTTAAATTTTCGTTCAAAAACACAAAAGCTTCAACTTAATGTAAGAGTTGAATTTCTACTTTTCACTAAAAAATAGTGGAATTCAGCCTGAACATTAAAATAATTTGTTTTTTTATTTTATTCCCAATTAGTAAAAGAACTACCCTGCTGGCAAGGGCCGGTGACAGCGTCTGGCGATCCCTCAGCTATAGAAGCGAATTCGGGTAGAGGGGGTAATATTGAATTTTTAATCAATAATTTTAATGTTCTACTTATGCAATCGAAATTTCAACATACGACATGAAATTTCATAAAATTAGTTGATTTTTTAAACTAAAAATGTTAATTTTTAACGAAAAATGGAATGCCTTAATTTTTATTAAACAGAATTATGATATAAAGAATTAATTTCACTCATGTACGTAATTTTTGCAGATTTGAAAGAATTTTCTCTCAGAGACTATCTTTTTAGTTATAAATTTTTTTATTTGGTCGAAAATTTAACAAACAAAAAAAATAAATTCTTTTTTGCTGCAAATTAAACTTTTTGCTTAAAAATTCATCTTTTTGCGTTAAAAACTCAAATATTTTCGCAGAAAATTAACCTTTTGTTTAAAATTTATATTTTTTGCTGATATTTCAACTCAAATCGTTTTTTAATGAGATCTTTTTTTTAATTTGTCATTTTGATTTTAAAATTCACTTGTTTTAGACGAATTTTCGTTCTTTTTTTTCGTTTGACAAAAATGCAACTGTTTGATTGAAAATTTAACAATCTTGTTAACAATTCATACTTTTTGGTTAAATATTCGTATTTTTGGACAACTGGAATCAACTGGAATTTTTGTTATTATTTTTTTTTTCATTAAAATTTATCTGATTTAAAGATAAACTTAATCTTTCCTGGACAAAAATGCAACTATTTGGTAGACAATTATTTTGGTCGAAACTTATTTCGTTATTTCAAAATTCATATTTTGATCGTGAAAAGTCAAATTAAATCTTTTTTGACCGAAAATTAAAATATTTTTTAAAATTTTTATCTTTTTGATTCAGAAATTCAACTGTTTTAGTAGACATTTTGTTTAAATGAAAAATCCACTTTTTGGTTTATTTTTTTTTGCTCGAGTATTCAACTGTTTTGTTTGAAATGTTTGAATGAATCAGTTTGTTAAAAAATCTTCTTTTTTCATATTTATATTTTTAGTTGAAAATTCATCTCTTTGGCTGAAAAATAAACTATTCTCTTGAAAATCCATCCTATTCAGATGAAAAAATTCGTCTTTTTCGATTCAAAATTGAATTTTTTGCAGAAACTTATTTTTTTGTTAAAAAGTTCATATTTCCATCTTGAAAAGTCAACTGGAAACTTTTTCGTATGAAAACTCAACCATTTTTTTGAAAAAAAAAATTTTCTGTTAATGTTTAAAATTTAAAATTTTGATTTTTTTTAAATATTTATTTATTTTATATTTTTACGAAAACTTAACTATTTGGGTAAAAGGTAAATTACATTATTAAACATTTTTTTAATGAAGGCTTATGTCTTCGGTTGATAATTGAAGTATTTAGTAAAAAAGAGTTTTTTTTGGTTTAAAATCAATTTTTTAACTGAAAATGTAACTTTTCCATATTTGAAAAATTTTTTTGAAGTATTACTTTTCAACAAAATTGTTGAATTTTCTAGGTGTAGACATTTTATAAAAATTTGTCTTTTATGATTAAAAATGTAACGCTTTTCGTAGAATATTAACCTTTTGTCTTTTCGATTCAAAAGATCATATTTTTTGTAGAAATATATTTTTGTTTTAAATTTTTCATCTTTCTTGGATAAAAATGCAACTGTTTCATTAAAAATGTTCTTATTTCCTAAAAAATTTGCTTATTGTTTAAAATTCATATTTTGTGTTGAAAAATAGTTTTAAAAATTTGTTCATCTTTCTTGGATAAAAATGCAACTGTTTCGTTGAAAAAACAACAATTTTGTGGAAAATTCAGAATTTTTATTAAAAATTCTGCTGTTTTTTTTTTAATTGAAACTATTTCGAAAAAATTTCCTCTTGATTTTAATTTACTATTTTGGGGTTAAAAGAGCGCTAAAATCCTTTCTGGATGAAAATTTGAGTTGACTTTTCAGCAACAAAATATAAATTTTAAGCAAAAGTTTAATGTTCTACGGAAAGAGATATTTTTTTAACAAAAAAAAAATTTAATAACAAAGTTTAATTTAAAAAATAATCTTCTTTTTCGAAAATTAAAGAATTTTCATCAAAAGAAATCCTTTTTTGTTGCAAATTAAACTTTTTTGTGAAAATACGTCTTTTATGATTAAAAATGTATTGCTTTTCGTAGAACATTAACATTTTGTTTATAATATATTTTTTGTTGCTAATAAGTCCACTGAAATCTTTTTTGGATGAAAAATAGGTTTTCTGAAAATCTTGGATAAAAATTCAACTGTTTCATTGAAAATTTAACTATTTCATAAAAAATTGACTTATTGTTCAAAATTCGTATTTTGTGTTGAAAAGTCAACTGAAATCTTTTTCGTTCAAGAGTTCAACTCTTTTTTAAAATTTGTCTTTCTGATTTTAAAGTTTACCGGTTTTAGTAGAATTTCCATTTTTCTTGAATAAAAATGCAAATGTTTGGTTGAAAATTTAAAAAAGTTTTTGAAAATTCATATTTTTTGTTTAAAAATTCGACTATTAAATAGAAAATTAACTGATTGTTTACAATTTTTTTTGGTGTACGAAAGTGAACTGGAATCTTCTTTGGATGAAAATTTAACTATTCTTTTTAATTATTACTAACTATTAATTATAACTATTATATAAACTATAATTTTAACTATTATTTTAAAATTAAAATGGAATTTTTTGTTTGAAAATTTAACTCTTTTTTAAAACTTTGTCTTTTTTATTTTAAAATTCACCTGATTTACCTTTTTTATTAAAAACTCTGCTGTTTTGTTAAAAATTGAAACTATTTCGAAAAAAATTTACTCTTAATTTAAATTTGCTATTTGCGGGTTAAAAAGAGAGCTGAAATCCTTTCTGGATGAAAATTCCACAATTTTTTGAAAATTTGTTTTTTCTTTTTAATACAAAATTCCTCTCTTTTAGTACAAATTACATCTTTCTTGGATAAAAATGAAACTGTTTGGTGGAAAATTCAACCATTTTGTAGAAAATTAATAATTTTTTATTAAAAATTCTGATTTTTTGTTAAACATTGAAACTAGTTCGTAAGAATTTACTCTAAATTTAAATTTAATATGTTGAGTTTAAAATAGAGCTAAAATTCTATCTGGATGAAAATTTCACTTCAAAAAAAAAAAAAATTTTAATTTAAAATACCTCTGTTTTAGTACAAATTTCATCTTTCATAGAAAAAAATGCAACTATTTTGTAGAGAATTCAAGTAATTTTTTACAAAAATTTTTGGTTAAAAAATTCGTCTTTTTGAATTAAAAAGTCAATTTGTTACGTAGAAATTTATTTTTGGTTTAAAAATTCATATGTTGATAGTAAAAAGTCAATTGAAATCTTTTAAAACAGAAAACTCAACAATTTTTTCAAAATTTATCTTGTTGATTTAAAAAGTCATCTATTTTCGCAGAAATCTAATTTTTTTATAAAAATGTCACTTTTTGTTTAAAATTTAATCTTCCTTGCTTAAATGTTAAACTATTTTATTTGAAAGATTAGGTTGAAGATTTATTTTTTTAGTGGAAAATGCATCTTTTATTGAAATTATAACTCTTTAGTAAAAAAGCCTATTTTTAATATTCATCTTTTTGAGTTAACGCCTCTCCTTTTTTGTTGAATAAATAATTTTCTGGGTCTGAAATTTAATTTTTGTTGAATAAAAATGCATCCATTTCGTGGGAAATTAATTTTGTTCTAAAAAGACATATTTTTTTGTTTAAAAATTAAATTTGTGCAGAGTAAATTCATTTTTTGGTTTGAAGGTTCAACAATTTTTATAAACTTTTATTTCTTTCTTGAGTGAAAAATTTTTATTTGTTAAAAATTCGTCTTTTTGGTTTTAAATTTCTTTAAAAAAAATTAATTTCATCTTTTTGATTGAAATATAAACTATGACACTTTTTTTGGGGTATTTATCTTTTTAGTTTGAAAATTCAATTATTTTTTGAAAAACCATCTTTTATAGTAGAAAAGATTTTTTTTTAATACATGTTTTATTAAAAATATGACAAGATTAAAATAACAGTATTTTAATTTGAACAACAACGAACAATCAAAAAATGCTTCAATTGTAATCTGAAAAAAAATTTAAAAACAAAAATTTCAGAGAAAAATAAAAAAGGGGAAAGAAAAATGAGAAGGCAACCAACCACATCAGTTTCCTTCACTTTTTTATTTCATTTTACTTTATTTCGTCTTTTTTATTTTTATTATTATCAATTCCCAATAAAAGAACATTTAAAATAAAAAATATAATTATATTGCCAACGTTTCGGTACTCATACAGTACCCTTATCAAGGCAAGAAAAATATAAACAATAGCACCAAATATGACGTTAAATAAGATTTTTAATTTTAATTTTAATCTAGTTTTAATTTTAAATCTTTTTATTTTGAAAATTCAATTAGTTTTTAAGAGAAATATGAGAAGATTAAAAGTTCTTCAAATTTCTAAATTCATCAGTGGGCACAAAAACCAGAAACATCCGAAAAAACGTCCTTTGGTCGTTCCTAGGACGTCCTATGTCAGCCCAATGAACATCTCTAAGACGTCCAATCCCAGTGGGCAAAAAAAATGAAGGATGTCCTAGAGACGATTTTGAGACATCCCTAAGACGTCTTTCATAGTATTTTGGAGATCCTAGGAATGCTCTTAAGACGTCTAATATCAGTCCAAAAGATGTCCAAGGACGTCCATGTATTTAAGACGCTTTAGGACATTAGGACTTTAGGACATCTTCAGGACACTGGACGTCATAGAGACGTTGATTGTGCGGACATAGGACGTCCTAGGAACGAACCAAGGGAATTTTGAAAATAAAGTTCTCGGGGTCTTAGAGAGGGCCTAGAATCCGTTACATAATTTAAGCAGGGTCCCTTATAGCGAAGGATTCGATCTATAGATCCGTCGAGTTGCCACCGTTAGATAAGGAGGTTCTCGACCTCTGATGGAGAGGTGTGATAGGTTCAAAAAGAGGCGCAAAACATAAAAGCTGTCCGAAACCCTTCGGTACGGTTTCACGATCTTATGCGGAAACAACGAGATTATACGAAATTACTCTTTCGTGTCTTCCTTTCACTTGTGGGTGAACGGTACAAGCCAAAAAAAAAGGTATTGTTAGATGCCTCTCGTAGGAAATTGGTGTGGCAGATTGGGTTCGAACTATTCGATTAAATTCTACTTTTTTATTTCCTTTCTGTTCTTTTTATCTGCTGGGAATTTTTCTCTGGACAATTATTGATTTTAGAGGTTGAAGTTTTTCTAAACAGGGCCTCGATTGTTGCTCATCTCACTGTATCTAAATTAGTAGAAAACCTCAATTTAATATTTTTTACAATTTATTTAAGTTTAATTTTTATTTAACAAAGCTTAATTTGCAATAATATCTATATTTTTTTAATTGAAAATTCAGCTATTTTGCTAAACATTCTCTTTTTTTGGTTCAAATTAAAATTCAACTTTTTCGTTCAGAATTTATGGTTTTTGGTTGAAATTTAATCGCTTCAGCTAAAAATTCAACTATTTTGTTAAAAGTTGAACTGTTTCATAAAATTTTTTTTTCGTAGAAGATTAAACTATTTTTCTGAAAAATCTACTTTTTCTTGCTCAAAAATTAAATGAACAAAAATAATTTGAAGTATTTTATTAATGTTAAAAAAACTTTCCTTTATCTTTATTAAAAATTAAAGTATTCCATTTATGGTTAAAAAGTCAATTTTTTATGGGTTTAAAATTATTTTTTTTTTAATTGCAATATTCCATTTACGGTTAAAAAATTCATGGGGTTAGAAATTCAACTATTTGGTGAAAAGTTGAAGATTGATTGAAAATTCATTTTTTGGCTGAAAATTAATTTTTTAATAAAGAATTGAAGAATTGGAAGAATTTTCTTTTTTTTTGTAAAAAATTAATTGTTTCATTATTTTCTAGATGATTTTTTTCTATCTTATAAATTAATTTTTCAATTGAAAGTTTACGTTATTTGTTGAAAAATCTTTTTTTTGTAGAAAATGAATCTTCCTGGTTAAAAAAATTCAACTATTTTATTAAAAATGTATGTATTTCATTAAAAATTCGACTTTTTTAATAGAAAATTAATCTTCTTGTACAAATTTTTTCTTTTGAAAACTTAATTATTTTATTTGAAAATTCAACTATTTTTTTAAATAAAAATTTAACTATTCCATTTTTGTTCAAAAGTTGGTCTTTTTAAATAAAAAAACAACTATTTGGGCCAAACGTCATAATTAGCATAAATTTTCTTAAAAATCATTTTTTTTAAAAGAAAATTAATCTCTTTGATTTATTTTATTTTTTTTTTGAAAATGTTATTATTTATTTGAAAATGCAACTATTTTGTATAGAAAATTCGTTTTAGGTCTGGAATTTTTTGATAAAATTAATCTTCCTGGTTGAAAATTCAACCATTTTATTAAAAAGTCGTCTTTTTTAATAATTATTTTTTTAAATTGCAACTTTTTGGCTTAAACTTAAGGCTTTTTGCTAAGAATTCGTCTTTTCTATTAGAAAATTAATTTTCTTGGTTACATTTTTCTAATGTAATTATTTGATTGAAAATGCAAGTATTTTGTAAATGATTTTATTTTTGGATTTACATTACATTATATTTTCTTTTATGAAAATATAAATAATTAAAAAATATTTTGTAGATGATACTTTTTTTTGAATAACTTTTTTTCAGTTTTCAAGATAAAAATAGAACGTCTTAAACTTTTGAACCGAAAAAGAAAAATTTTGCAAAAGAAAGTTTATTTTTTAATCAAGAAAGATAAATTTGCAAAAAAAGAAAAAATTAATCATTTTTTAGTTAAAAATTGAACTATTTTGTTTAAAGTTGAACCGTTTCATAATTTTTTTTTCGTAGAAGATTAAACTTTTTCTCTGAAAAATCTATTTTTTCTTGAACAAAAATAAATTGTTGTATTCTATTAATGGTGACAAAATTCAATTTTTTCGCGTTTAAAAATTAATTGTTTTAAATTCTTATATTCCATTTACGGTTAAAAAATTCATGTGGCTCAAAATTCAACTTTTTGGTGGAAAGTTGAAGAATTATTTAAAATTCATTTTTTGACTGAAAATTAATTTTTTAATAAAGAATGGTCATTTTTTTGAAAAAGTTATTATTTGATTAAAAATCCAACTATTTTGTAGAATAATCGGGTTTTCCTTTTTAAATAAAAAAAACAGCTATTTGGCTGAAAGTTTTTTTTTAATTGTTGAATAAAAATTTTGTTACAAAATTATTCTTCCTGGTTGAAAAGTCAACTAATTTTTTTTTTAATAACTTTTTTTCAGTTTTCAAGATAAAAATAGAACTTTTTAAACTTTTGAACCGAAAAAGAAAAATTTTGCAAAAGAAAGTTAATTTTTAATCAATAAAGATAAATTTGCAAAAAAAGAAAAATTAAACATTTTTTATTTGAAAATTTAACTATTTTGTTAAAAGTTGAACCGTTTCATAATTTTTTTTTCGTAGAAGATTAAACTTTTTTTTCTGAAAAATCTATTTTTTCTTGCTGAAAAATTAATTGTACAAAAATAAATTGTAGTATTCTATTAATGGTAAAAAAACTTTCCTTTATTTTTTATTAACGATTAATTTTAAAAATTAAAGTAGTCCATTTATCTTGACAAAATTCAATTTTATAGGGTCTTAAAATAAATTTTTTTAATTCTAATATTCTATTAACGGTTTAAAAATTCATGTGGCTCAAAATTCAACTTTTTGGTGGAAAGTTGAAGAGATATTAAAAATTCATTTTTAATATGAAAATTTTTATTTTAATTTTATGAAAATATAAATAATTAAAAAATATTTTGTAGATGATAAAAATAGAAAAAAAATAGATCGTTTTAAACTTTTGAAAGGAAGAAGAAAAATTTTGCAAAAGAAATTTAATTTTTAATCAATAAAGATAAATTTGCAAAAAAAAAAAATAATCATTTTTTATTGGAAAATTTAACTATTTTGTTAAAAGTTGAACCGTTTCATAATTTTTTTTCGTAGAAGATTAAACTTTTTTTCTAAAAAATCTATTTTTCCTTGCTGAAAAATTAATTGTACAAAAATAAATTGTAGTATTCTATTAATGGTAAAAAAACTTTCCTTTATTTTTTATTAAAGATTAATTTTAAAAATTAAAGTACTCCATTTATGTTGACAAAATTCAATTTTATAGGGTCTTAAAATTAATTTTTTTAAATTCTAATATTCTATTAACGGTTAAAAAATTCATGTGGCTCAAAGTTAAGATATTTAAAATTCATTTTTTGACTGAAAATTAATTTTTTGAATGAAATTTTATATTTTTGGGTTGAAAATTCTTGTGTTTTTGTGAAAAATTCGTATTTTTGTCTTGAATATTCAATAATTTGGTAGAAAATTTAATTATTTTCTAGATTATTTTTTTTATTGAAAGTTTAACTACTCAATTGTTATTTAAATTTTGATCTTTGCAGTTTAAAAAATAAACTATTTGATTAACAATTTAAATTGCTGAAAATTCTTTTTTTTATTAGAACATTAATCTTCTCGATTGAAAATTTACATAATTTGTTAAAAAATCTTTGTTTTTGTAGAAAATAAATCTTCCTAATTGAAAATTCAACTATTTTATTAAAAATGAATGTATTTCATTGGAAATTTGAATTTTCTGGTCGAAAATTAATCCAAATTTTTTTCTTTTGAAAACGTAATTATTTTATTTGAAAATTCAACTATTTTGTAGATGATTCGTTATTCTTCCATTGAAAATTAGTTTTTTCAATGAAAATTTAAATGTTTCATTTTTGTTCAAAAGTTTCTCTTTTTAAATGAAAAAACAGCTATTTGGACCGAGCTTCACAATTAGCATAAATGTCCTCATAGTGGACACGAGGCCCGAGAAAATTAGTCTTCCTGATCTAAAATGCAACTAATTTAGTAAAAAATTTTGTATTTTCTTTAAAATTATTTTTTTTATATAGGAAATTAATCACTGTGATTTATTTTCTTTTTTTTAAATGTAATTATTTATTATAAAAATGCAGCTTTTTTTAAAGAAAATTCGTATTTTGTCTTGAGTTTTTCATAAAATTAATCTTCCTGGTTTAAAATTCAACCATTTTATTAAAAAGTCGTCTTTTTAATTTTTTTTTAAATTGCAACTATTGGGCTTAAACGTAATGCTTTTTATTAACAATTCGTCTTTTCTAGTAGAAAATTAATCCTCTGGGTTAAATTTTTTGAAAAATTTCGTTTTGGAAATCAACTATTCGGTTAAAAATTTACGTAATTTCTTGAAAAATCTTATTTTTTGGTAGAAAATTAGTCTTCTTCGTTGAAAAATGAACTATTTCATTAAAAATCTATGTATTTTGTTTAAAATTCGTTTTTTTCATTTAAAAAAATTGTTTGGTTAAAAATGCAAGTTTCTGATTTAAAGTTGGTGTATTTGGTTAAAAATTCGACTTCTCTGGTAGAAAATTATCTTCTTTGTCATTTTCATTTTTTGAAAACGTCATTATATAATTTCACATTCAACTATTTTGTAGATTATTCGGGTTTTTTATATGAAAAATTAATTTTTTTAAATTAAAATTTAACTGTCCCATTTTTAGTCAAAAGTTGCTCTTTTTAATTAAAAAGCAACAATTTGGTTAAAAATTCATATAATTTTCTGAAAAATTCTTTTTTTTTATAGAAACTTATTTTTCCTGGTTGAAAATTAAACTATTTCATTAATAATTTACATATTTTGTTAAAAATTCGACTTTTTTCGTAGAAAATTAATATTTTCGGTTGAATTTTTTTACATTTATTTATTTGATTGAAAATTCAACTATTTTATGAATGATTTCTATTTTTTATTAAACTTAATAAAAATTAATAGAAAAAAAAAACCTAATAGAAATAGAAATAGAAATTCAATATTTTTGGTTGAAAATGTTTTGTATAGGAAATTTATTATTTTGTCTTAAAAGTTTAATAGTTTAAAAGTTGCTCTTTTCAAATAAAAATACCAGCATTGGGTTGAAAATTTACGTAATTTGTTTAAAAATCTTTTTTTTTGTAGAAAATGAATCTTCTTGGATAAAAATTTAACTATTTGCTAGACAATTCAATTTTTTTAAATAATCAATTTTTTCAGTGTAAACCTAACTGTTCCATTGTTGCTTAAAAGTGGTTTTTTTAATAACAAAATCAACTATTTGGTTAATAATCCATGTAAACGGTTGCAAAATATTTTTTTATGTAGAAATTATTTATTAAAAATTATTTTATTTCTTTTCAGAAATAAAATTCTCCTTTTTTGTTAAAATTGTTTATATCTCCTTTTAAATAAAACTATAACTATTGGGTTGAAAATCTGCGTAATTTGTTGAAAAATCTATTTTTTGTAGGAAACAAATATTCCTGATTGAAAATGCAACTATTTGGTTTAAGGTTTCAATAATTTTTTAAAAATTTGACTTGTCTAGTAGAAAATTAATATTCTTGTTAAAATTTTTGTTTCGAAAGTGTAATTATTTTCTTGAAAATTCAACTATTTTGTGGATATTTCAATAGCTTTGTAAAAAATAAAACTATTTGGTAGATGATTCTTTTTTTGTATAATTAAAAATAATTTTGTTCAATGAAAATTTAACTGATCCATTTTTTCTAAACATTATTTTTAAATAACAATTTGGTTGCAAATTTATGTAATTTGTTGAAAAATATTTTCGTTTGGAACAAAAAATCTTTCTGATCGAAAATTCAACTACATTATTTATAATATATAACAATAACAAATTTATTTATTTTATAAAAAATTCGTCTTTTTTCGTAGAAAAATAATATTTTCAGTTGATTTTTTTAAATTTAATTATTTGATTGAAAATTCAACTATTTTGTACATTATTAGATTTTTTATATTAAAAATTGAATTGTTGTAAATGAAAATTTAACTCTTCCATTTTTAGTGAAAAGTTGCTCTTTTTAATGAAAAAGCAACCATTTAGTTAAAAATGCATATAATTTGCTGAAAAATCCTATTTTTTGGTAAAAAATTAAACTTCCTCGTTAAAAATTCAACTAGTTTATTAAAAATGTATGTATTTTGTTTAAATTATTTCTGTCTTAATTATAAAAATATTCTGATTAAAAATACAACTATTTGGTTTAAGGTTTATAAAATTTGTTAAGAATTTGCTTTTTATAGTAAAAAATTAATCTTCTTGTCTACATTTTTTTTTAATGTAATTATTTTATTGAAAATTCAACTATTTTGTAAATGAGTCGATTTTTTATATTAAAAATTGAATTGTTGCAAATGAAAATTTAA
>JAAAKG020141649.1:0-11806 GCA_010014905.2 Druon quercuslanigerum | reverse complement strand
AGAGGTATCGGCTCAGGGATCGAACCCCGGACCTCTGAGGTGAAGTCCGAGCGTCTAACCACTGAGCCACCGAGGCTTTAGTTTTCTCAAGAAAACTAAATTTTTCTTCATAATGTTTTTAGAGGGGGATTCTCAAGAAATTACGAATGTTTAATTCATTACGTATTTTTGTTTTAATAGAAATTGTTCTTTAATTGACAATTCTTTTCTTCATTTTAAAGTTATTTTTGGTTGAATAACAATTAGTTTTGTTAAAGAAAGGATTTTTTAAAATTCAAGACAAATATTTTTTTGTTGCGGTGACAAATAGTAATGAATGCAACATACTTGTTACTGAACATAATATCATGAAGTCGATTTTTTTATTAATTTTTTTACATTTCAAGCATTGGTTTAAGAAAAACGAAACCTATGATACACTACCGTCGGAAATTATGAGATCGATTGACGCAAGCACTTTTAAAAATCACTGCTGGCTTTGAACCACGATAACTCAGCGAAAAAAAAATGATAGGGCATTTTAAAAAAAAGTTAGAAAGCCTACGAAATTTCATGTCTAGTAATGTCAAACAGATTTTTTTTATCTGCTGAAGAGAATACAGCACGTGATAAGTTTTTTCTAAAAAAACCTAGATTTTCTAAAATTTTGTACCTTGACTTCAACTTTTAGCATGACCTAGGAAAATTGGTGCAAAAATTTGCAAATTATACGTCATAGTGCCTGAAATTTTATCTTTAATTTAAGTAAAAGAAACTTAAAAAATCTTAATCGGTTCCCGAGATATGATTAAAAATGTTTAATCATATCTGAGTTGAGTTTTCGTCGACGATCACGGTTCTCGGCCGGTCTGCTGCTCGCCTCCTTTATTGAGGCAGGACCAAATAGGCCACGCACAGAGGTAGCGCTTGATTGTGGCTCTCTTATACTTTTGATTCTGCTCATAAGTAATTTTTATTTAAAATTATTGTAAATTTTTAAAATTATTTATTGTTTTTTTTTAATTATTGACAATTTTTTTCATTCAGAATCTATTTAAAATCATCTGTACCCTACAATTCTTAGCCGATTATAAAATTTTGTTTAGAAGTGATCAGCAATAGTCGAAAAAGAACGTATATGGATTTGTTTTTTTGATTTTCATCATTTTCTACTTTTTATATAAATAAATAATGAACGAGAATGAGACACTTTTTAATTATTCTTTTTAATCTTGAAATAAATAACTTAATAATCCCATATTAAATGAAAATAAGTGTCTAAAAAACGTGAATAATTACAGGATATCAAATCTAATTGTTATAAACAAATTTTGCTTGCAAAGTATATCTCAAAGTTGTAATTGCGTCCCTAGCGACCTGAGGAAAAAATATAAAAATTTGTTACAGGTATCAAATTACTCATCATTGAAAACCATAGTGAGTATCGATTTTCATTTTTTTTTAATTTAAAAAAATCCCCCTTATTTAGTGGTTGAAAAGATCCCACAATTGAAAAATAGAAAATATCACTAATTAAAAAATAATTTTTCATTGTATTTTTTTCTATAAAATAAATCTTACAAAAGTAAAATGACCAATTTTCATGATTGGTAAGGGGTTATTATGGAAGATTATTTTAATTTAAAAAAAAATCTAGACTTTATAAAATGTTGTACCTCGACTTCAACTTAGCTAGGAAAATTGTTAAAAAAATCTGAATATTATACGTCATAGCGACTGCAATTTTATCGCTAATTCAAGCCAAAGAATCGGTTCCCGAGATATGATTAAAAATGTTCAATCGTATTTGAGTTGAGTTTTAGTCGACGATCACGGTTATCGGCCGGTCTGCTGCTCGCCTCCTTCGTTGAGGCAGGACCGAATAGGCCACGCACGGAGGTGGTGCTTGATTGGGGCTCTTTTATTCTTTTGATCCTGCTCAAAAGTAATTTATATTTCAAATTATTGTAAATTTTCTAATTATTCATTGTTTTTTAATTATTTACAATTATTTGAATTAAGAATTATCTCCATATTAAAAAATAAAAAAATTATAAACAGTTTTTTATTTCCTAAAATTTTTTATTAACTAGAATATTATTAAAAATGTAGATATATTGTTACTAGAGTAAACTATTTTTTAAACGAATTAGGCATCTAAATTCTAAATAAATTATTTGCATGAAAAACACTCAAAAATATTAAAAGTAAATAATAATGGAATTATTAATATATATTATTATAACTTTAATTTCTATTAAATAGTTTACAATTTTCCTTTATCGCTTACTATATATAAATTGATTTTCTTGCACCTATCCAACGTAAATTTGCTCGATTATTTGATACTCTAACTTTTTCGGCAATATAATTTTCATTACACCTACGCACTGTTTTATATTAAATTTTTTTTGGAAATTCCATTATTATTCACTTTTAATATTTTTGAGTGCTTTTCATATAAATAATCTATTTAGAATTTAGCTGCTTAATTCTTTTGAAAAATAGTTTACTCTCGTTACAATATATTTACATTTTTATTAATATTCTAGTTAATAAAAATTTTAAAAAATAAAAAAACTGTTTACTATTTTTTTATTATTTAATATGGGCATAATTTTGAATTGAAATAATTGTAAATTATTGAAAAAAAACAATGAATAATTTAAAAAATTTACAATAATTTGAAATAAAAATTACTGATAAGCAGAATCAAAAGTATAATAGAGTCCCAGTCGAGCACCACCACTGTGCGTGGCCTATTCGGTCCTGCCTCAACGAAAGAGGCGAGCAGCAGACCGGCCGTGAACCGTGATTGTCGACGAAAACTCAACTTAGATACGATTAAAGATTTTTAATCGTATCTCGGGAACCAATACAAATTTTTAAAGTTTCTTTGGCTTAAATTAAAGATAAAAGTTCAGGCGCTATGAAGTTTAATTTTCAGATTTTTGCAACAATTTTCCTAGGTCATGCAAAAAGTTGAAGTCAAGGTATAAAATTTTAGAAAATCTAGAATCTTTTTCAAAACTTATCACGTGCTGTATTCTCTCCAACAGATAAATATTAACATTCCAGATTGTATGGCACAATGTATATGAACTGCAGTTCCAAATCTTAAAATCCAATATTATAAATAGTATAATCCATTTTCTTTATTATAATTATTTAAAAATATTAAATATTATTCATATTTTAATTAATAAATTTTAAATATTTAATTGTCATTTTTTTCAATTAAATGCTCTGCAATTTTGAAAGATTTTCAATTCATAGTTTTAAAAGGTTTGTATAAATATGCATTCTTGAGTTGTGCTGATTTTTAAGATCAAAAGTCAAGAGTGTTCACTTAGGAATCTTCCGAATGGATAAAATTGAAATGTAAATATTTTAAATCACATTATTTTTCAATTTAAAACTTAAAACTCGCATGAATTTTAAATTTTAAATTAAGAAAATTAAAAACACTACAATTTTGAAGAATTACAGTTCCAAGTTCTACAATTGTGAAGATTTATAATTCAAAATACTCAATCTTAACTATTCACAGCTTAATTGTTTTCAATTTTTAAACATGTGTGTAGGTATGTAATTTTGAATGTTTTTTTTTTAAACATGAAATTCAGTTTTGAAAATTCATAATGAAAGTTCTTCAGTATTTAAGAATTTAAATTGAAAACTCTTCAATATTTAATAGGTATTATCGAAATTTGTTCGAAATAGTTTAATTTTGAATTGTTTAAATTTAAATAAATTTAATTTTTAAGATTTAATTTTAAAAGTTATGTAATTTTTGAACAGTTTCTTACAATATGTCGTCAAGTTTTATAATATTTTTATTAAAATGTATTAATTTTCAATGTAATTTTGAATTTTTTTGTTGAATATGTAATGCAGTTTTGAAGATTTACAATTGAAAATTCTTCAATTTCTAAGATTATCAATTGAAGACTCTTCAATATTTAATATGTATTATCAAAATTGTTTAAATTCGGTCCTGCCTCAATGGAGGAGGCGAGCAGCAGACCTGCCGAGAACCGTGATCGTCGACTAAAACTCAACTCAGATACGATTGAACATTTTTAGTCGTATCTCGGGTACCGATAAAGATTTTTGAAGTTTCTTTGGCATAGATTAAGGATAAAATTTCCGGCTTTATGTCGTATAATTTTCAGTTTTTTGCAACAATTTTCCTAGGTCATGTTAAAAGTTGAAGTCGAGGTACAAACTTTTAGAAAATCTAGAATTTTTTTAAATAACTTATCACCTGCTGTGTTCTCTTCAGAAGATTAAAAAAATCTGTTTAACATTACTAACGTGGAATTTCATAGGCTTTCTAACTGTTTTTTTGAAAATGCCCTATAATTTTTTTTCGCTAAGTTATCGTGGTTCAAAGCCGGCAGTGATTTTTAATAGCGCTTGCGTCAATCGATCTCATAATTTCTGAAGGTAGTGTATATATTTAGAAGATAAAAAAAACCATCTATTTTTCAAAAAAAAAAAAAATGGAAAAATAGGGGTTTTTAAGAAAATCTATTTTCAAGAATTTTAGAGAAAATTCATTTTTTGAGAATTTTCAAGCAATCTTCAAAACCTTGTGGAAAATAAAAAAAATCGTTGGTGCAATCCCTAACTTTTTTTAACGGTTCAATGATTTCTTTCGTTTTTTGCGATCATTTTCTAAACCAGTAGATCTATCGCAAAGTTTTAGCACTTGTTAAATTCGGTATTAAAGAGCCCTAAAATAATGCCTGACTTTGCAAAATACTTGAGTTCCATCATTTTGAGGCAAAATAAAAAATGTCTCATGCAATCATTTTATTAAAATTTGATTACATAAGTAAATGGAAGTTGCTTGTTCCTGTTAAATGGCTCATCTAATATTCAAAGGATTTTTTTAAATAGGTGTTTTGTACTTCATTGCACTGGAATCTACAGAAAAATGCTATGTGATTTTTTTTCAAAATTTCTCCTACACCCTATTTAAAGAAGAGGACAGGGAATGCGTACGGAATTCCAGGCAATACCGGATACACGTGTTCCACCATCGAGAGAATCGATCACACGCTAAATCGAGCAAACGTTATATTTATTTCTATAGGCGATAGTCTAAAAAGTTGTCTAGCCATTTGTGACTAAGCGAACGCGTTGGTTGCATCCTGCTATCGTATTCCAAGTTTTTCTTCTGTGAGTAGTTTCACGCAGCATTTAAGCAGCTACTGTCCCACCTTTTCAGTCTTACTATTTACAGTCAATCATATTTTAAAGATCGTTCTATAACCCTTCTTATAAAAAATAATTGTCGAAAAATTTTCCAAAATTTGTTCATAATAGTGTGGAAACTCATAATTGCTGTCGACGTCATTTCAGAAGAGAAATTATGGAACACAAACTTTAGAAGTGTTTGATTTTGCAAAAATAAATAAATAAATAAATTATAAAATATGATTTTTCCGAATAATAGAATTTTAAGGAAATTGAGGTTGTTTACGGAAAAAGTGTAAAAGGAACAAAAGGAGAAAACGTCTCCACCCTGCTGGAAGTAGAAAGATTGAAAAAGATAGAAATTGGATGATAGGATAAGATAGAACTATTCTATTTGCAATACCAATAATTTTCTATCAATATTTTTCTTTTTCTTTTGGAACCGACGTGAATATAGATAAGCGAAGATACAAAAAAAGATATCCGTTGATATATGCAAGATAAGATCAGCTAGGTAAGAGGAGATTGAAAAATATAGACGGAAATTAAGATTTACCGAGAGATAGAAAAATATTGAATTAGGCGTTACGCCGTGGACTGAATCGGGAATTTACTATTCAAAATCACCTGCAGCCTACAATTCTTAGCGGATTTTAAAATTTTTTTTTTAAGTGATCAGCAATAGTTGAAAAAGAACGTATATGGATTTGATTTTTTAATTTTTATCATTTTCTACACGACCGTCGGAAATTATGAGATCGAGTGACGCAAGCACTATTAAAAATCACTGCTGGCTTTGAACCACCATAACTCAGCGAAAAAAAATGATAGGGCATTTTCAACAAAAAAAACATTTAGAAAGCCTATGAAATTTCACGTCTAGTGATATCAAAAAGTTTTTTTTCGTCTGCTGAAAAAATAGAGCACGTGATAAGTTTTTAAAAAAATCTAGATTTTCTGAAATTTTGTACCTCGGCTTCAACTTTTAGCATAACCTAGGAAAATTTTTGAAAAAATCTGAAAATTATGCGACATAGAGCCTAAAATTTTATCTTCAGTTTAAGCCAAAAAAACTTGAAAAATCTTAATCGGTTCCCGAGATACGATTAAAAATGTTCAATCGTAGCTGAGTTGAGTTTTAGTGGACGATGACGGTTCTTGGCCGGTCTGCTGCTCGCCTCCTTCGTTGAGGCTGGATAGAATAGGCCACGCACAGAGGTAGTGCCTGATTGGGGCTCTCTTATACTTTTGATTCTGCTTATCAGTAATTTTTAATTAAAATTATTGTAAATTTTTTAAATTATTCATAGTTTTTTAAATATTTAAAATTATTTCAATTCAGAATTATACACATATTAGAGAATGAAATATTTAATAACAGTTTTTTTATTTCTTAAAATTTTTATTAACTAGAATAGTAATAAAAATTTAGATATATTTTTACGGGAGTAAAGTATTTTTTAAACGAATTAGGCAGCAAATTCTAAATAAATTATATATATGAAAAATACTCAAAACTATTAGTGAATAATACTGGAATTTCCAAAGTAAATTAAATATAAAACAGTGCTTAGGTGTAATGAAAATTATATTTTTCAATTTCTAATAAGTAGTTTATTATTTTCCTTTACACGAACATTTTTCTTACACAAACAACTCGCTCCTTATTTAATTTCTCGATGAACAAAATTACAAAATAAATAGGAAAATGTATGTACTAATTTCAATTATAATTCACTAACGATGCCAGCAACTTTTGATTAAAAAACTAAAACGGATAAAAGTTATATCAAAAATTAATATAATTTTTTTATATAAGAAACAGTCTAAAAGGTTTAATAATGTAACTTATTCAATATGATTTTCTGATTTAATTTAAGAAACCAATTTTTAGACAGCGGACTCCTCAAAGTAGCCACCTGTTCCTAATTATTTTGTAAGTTTTATCATCGAAAAATTAAATAATAAAAGAGTTATTTGTGTAAGAAAAATTTTTGTGTAAAGGAAAATATTTAACTACTTATCAGAAATTGAAAAAATAATTTTCATTACACCTAAGCACTGTTTTATATTTAATTTATTTTGGAAATTCCATTATTATTCACTTTTGATAAAATAGTTTACTCTAGTAACAATATATTTACAGTTTTATTAAAAATCTAGTTAATAAAATGTATAAGAAATAAAAAAATCTGTTCATCAGTTTTTTATTCTTTAATATGGGGATAATTCTGAAATAAAATAATTGTAAATAATTTAAAAAAATGAATAACTTTCTTTTACTTAAATTAAATGTAAAATGTCAGGCACTATGACGTATAATTTTCAGATTTTTGCAACATTTTTCCTAGCTCATGATAAAAGGTGAAGTCGACGTACATAATTTTATGAAGTCTAGATTTGAAAAAAAAAAATTTCCATAACAACCCCTCACATTTTTGCAACAATTTTCGTAGGTCATGCTAAAAGTTGAAGTCAAGGTACAAAATTTAAGAAAATCTAAATTTTTTTAAAAAACTTATCACGTGGAATTTCATAGGCTTTCTAACTGTTTTTTTGAAAATGCCCTATCTTTTTTTTCGCTTAGTTATTGTGGTTCAAAGCCAGCAGTGATTTTTAATAGTGCTTGCTTCAATCGATCTCATAATTTCCGACGGTAGTGTATTTTTTATATAAATAAATAAAGACCGAAAATCAGACATTTTTTAATTATTCTTTTTTATCTTTAAATCTAATTGTTAGTTAAACTAATTGTTATTAACAAATTTTGCTTGCAAAGTATATCTCAAAGTTGTAATTGCATCCCTAGCGACCCTAGGAAAAAATATAAAAATTTGTTACAGGTATCAAATTACTCATCATTGGAAACCATAGCGAGCATCGATTTTCATTTTATTTAAAAAATTTTTTAAAATCACTCTTTATTTAGTGGTTGAAAAGACCCCACACTTAAAAAATAGAAAATATAAGTAATTATAAAATCATTTTTCATTGTATTTTTTTCTATAAAATAAATCTTAAAAAAGTAATGTCACAAATATACTTGATTGGTAAGGGGTTGTTATGGAAAATTATTTTTCAATTCGTGGTAATTTCTATTTGAAAATGTTTTGGGGGTCACCTTAACCCATAAATAGGGGTGAAAAAATAATTTATTAAAAAGCGATGCTCACTTTGGTTTTCAATGACGATCAACTTGATACCTGCAACATATTTTTATATTTTTGTCCCAGGTAGTCTGATTAAATTTCACAAATTTTATAAACAAATGATGTAAAAAAGGCATGATTTAGGTAGTTATCTTCAGTGACAGAATTTTCCAACGATATTATTTTGTTTATTTTATAAACAAATGCATAGTTTTACCATTTATAGACAGAAAGTAACTATTTTTCTTTCTAATTGTCTTTGAATTATATTAGTAATAATTTTTATTAATTGAAACTTATGCTTCGATATTATTTGTTTATTTTACAAAAAAATGTTATGAACGATAGTTTGAAGGCATATTTTGGCAATTTATAAGCATAAATTAATTTTGTCATTCTGAACGCTTTTAAATTATATAACTGGTGGTGTTTAGTTATGAATAATTGTCATTTGATATTATTTGTTATGTCTTAAACAAATTTTATAATCAAATGCATATTTTGTTTATTTATAGACAATAAGTAATTGTTTTTTTTTCTGATCGTCTTAAAAATTCTATAAGTAAGGATCTTTAGTGGTCACAATAAATTTCCCTGGATAGCATTTGAAGGCAATAATGAAAGAATAATGATTTTCCGTCCACAAATGGCTAAACTACACATTTGTTTATAAACTATACAAATAATAGAAAATAATAGAAAATATAATTTTAAAGCGATAAAAAAGACAAAACTTTAGTTCTATAAACGGCCAAACTATGCATTTTATTATCAAATTTCCCTATGTTATAAACAAATAATATCGAGCGAGAAGTCTGCACCACTAAACATTATCAATTATATAATTTAAAATCGATCAGAAAGAAAAACGACTACTTTCTGCCATTAAATGCACAAAATATGCATTTTTTAAATAAAATTTGTTTATAAAATAAATAAATAAATAATATCAAGTGAGAATTATTGATAACTACAAACCCCGATGCTTTCCATTTCAATTCAACCGAGTCATTCGGGACATGTTTTTCTTTTTCGATGAAACTCAAATACGCTCAAAGACGCTCTTTGTTAGAAATAATTGGACACGTGTTTTTTTGTTTTCCTCAAAATTTTTTTTTCAGAATTTATCGGCAATTTTATTTTTCATGTGAAAATCGATTTTTTCCATCATTTGCGGGCATTATTTTTCAATCGTCAGTAACTTTGTCAAAAATTACCCGATTTTAATGATTTTACTTCTAAATATTTGTTATGACTTGTACTTTCATTAAAATGTATAAACAATTCTCATTAATTTGTAAATAAATTTTTATTTTGCAATAAGCGAAAAGTGCATTTTTTTCTAAATTCCATATCTCAAAAAGGGTAATTTTTTAAAAACTTTTTTTTATGTTAAAAGAAGGAATTGAGCTTTAACTTGGCTGAATGCCTAGTAGCTAAATTTTGTTGTTTCCGAGCATTGAATTTTTTAATGAAAAATGTGTTTTTTTTGCGCTAAAACGCGCAGTTTGCGCAGTAAATATCGACTGTAATATTGTAACATTATCAAAACAACGATGCAAAGGCAAGTAGTAATTATGTTATTGTGTATGCAAAATAATTATGATTATATCATGCATCATATAAAAATATCATATAAAAAAAATAACAATAACGTTTACAAAGCGAGAACTTATGAACATCCGTGGAAAATCGTAAAATAAAAGTCATATGGGCTAGTTAGTTGAGGTTTTCATGATTCAGTGAGTCCTATTTTTCATATAGCTAGATTATGATTATAATGATCAAGTTCATAGTGTTAAATTAGTAAAAAAAGGTCTTAAACGTTAATACTTTGAATTTTTGTACGCTCATTCTGTATCAAATTAAAAATTAATTTCTCATTAATCTATGTTATGGATTCGATACTTCCTAGCAATCTAGCACCCACCTATAATTAAGCAATATTGCCTGATCAATGTTGTGTTACTTTATACAATTTAAACAATTACAGTCGATATTTATTGCGCAAACGGCGCGTTTTAGCGAAAAAACACATGTTTTATTCAAAAATTCAAAGCTCGGAAACAACAAAATTTAGCTACGTTATCTGAAAGCTAGACGGAGTTTACTATTCAAAATCACCTGAACCCTACAATTCTTAGCCGATTAAAAATTTTTTTTTTGAATTGATCAGCAATAGTTGAAAAAAGCGCATATGGATTTTATTTTTTAATTTTTATCGTTTTTTATTTTTTATATAAAAGGCATTCAGCCAAGTTGAAGTTTAAGTCATTCTTTTCATATAAAAAAAGTTTTTAAAAAATTGTCCTTTTTGAGATATTGAAAGTCAAAGTCATTTATATCGGGTAATTTTTGACAAAGTTACTGATGATTGAAAAAAAAATCCCGCAAATGATGTAAAAAATCAATTTTCACCTGAAAAATAAAATTTCCGATAAATTCATAAAAAAAAAATTTGAGGCAAACAAAAAAACACGTTTTCAATTATTTCTAACAAAGAACAACACATTTGAGTTTCATCGAAAAAGAAAAATAATGTCCCGAATGGCCCGGTTGAATTGAAATGGAAAGCATCCCACCACTTATATAATTTGAAGGTGTTAATAATAAAAAACCATTACGTTCGGCTAAGAATGAAAAACAATTATTTTCTATACATGAATTTCCAAACTATGTATTTTTTCATAGAATTTGTTTGTAAAATAAACAAATAGTATCAAATTAAAAGTCTGAATAAATAAAAATTATCACTAATAGCATTTAAAGACAATAAGAAAGAAGAAGGATTATTTTCTGTCTATAAATGTTTAAGCTATGCATTTGTTTATAAAATTTGTTCATAACATAAACAAACAACATCGATTGACAATTCTCTGTCACTGAACATCCCTATTTATGAAATTTAATGACGATTATAGAGAAAGCCTGAATAATTTATCTCCTTAAATGACCAAACTATTCATTTTTTTGTATAATTTGCTTATAAAAGAAACAAATTTTACAAGACAACGAATTTTCATGATCAAATATGATCAAGTCGATAGAATCAAGCAATCTTAACTTACAAATATACTTTTCAAGCAAAAATTCCACGATGTTGATATTTTATTATTGTAATTTGTTTATAACAATTAGCTTTGATATCCTCTAAATTATTTACATTCTTAAGATACTTCGACATTCATTTTCATCGAGAATGGGATTAATAAGTTATTAATTTAAAGATAAAAATAATAAGTGTAAAATGTCTCATTTTCGCAATATTGTTTATTTTTATAAAAAATAGATAATAATACATTTTTACATTCTCATCAGAGAAGGTATTAGATTTGTGCAAAATTTGATCCCCCCAGTTTTTGTCAAATGTTTACGTTTTGAGACCCCCTGAACCACAAAACAGGTTTTTACGAATGTGTCTGTCGGTCTGTCTGTCTGTGTGTCTGTAGATTTTTAGTTTGTTAGCACGATAA
>JAAAKG020141648.1:0-11806 GCA_010014905.2 Druon quercuslanigerum | reverse complement strand
CTATAATATAATATATTCAAGATGTCATCCTAGATACTTTTTTGAAAAAGAAAGTTACTCATGTGATGAACATTTTTGTAAAATTTGTAATAAAAAATAACCATAAAACTTATCAAAATTAAGGTCACTATACCCTCATTACTTTTAAACGAAAGTTTTCTGCGGATGAATGCCATATATTAAAAATATGTGCATTTTCTTATTATGTACCATTGAGTCCCCAAGTAGTATAAAAAGCAAGGAGAAACAGAAAGAGTGAGAGGTTGGTTTTTGGTTGACTCTTTCCCTTTTTCTCCCTCTTTTTTCTTTTCTATTCATATTTATGTCTCTAATGAGCCGGAAAGTGAGATAGTTTGGAAATATATTTTTTAATGATTGAATCTTTTTCATGTTGTTTTGCATACAATTATTCTTGAAAAAATTGATTATTTTCCAATCTCCAAATACAATATTTTTAACATTTTTGGGGGGTTTCGTAGGCCTGGTTCGAAGCGCTGTCACTTTTCTTGCAAATTTGAGATTTATATTTTCGGGATGTGCGGATAGGACTTGCAACTTGAGACTGACAGTTTGAGAACTTTCTGCAGATCATATTTTTGGACTTTCATGATGGGTCCTATTTTGTGTCGATTTATTTTTGTAATCTTCACCGTTTAGTATTTGCGGATTGGAACTTACCTGCTTAGGACATAAGGCTTCTACGCGTAGTAAAATTTCTTGAGGTGAACGAGTGAATCGAGAATATATTAAAGTCAAAGAAAGATAATTTTATTATCTTTAGATGAGAAAATCATTTAGTTGTTATAGAAATATAATAACTTACAGTAGCCAATTTTTCGTCTGGTATCGATAAAATGCATTTTCCTGTAATCCGTATGATACATTTGTAGGTCAAGTTTCCCCCCTTGCGTTTCTTGATATTGCAATAAAGTTACTGCCAATAATCGAAACACTTGTAAACTATTATTACCTCAACACAAAATCTATTTAATATTAAAATTCGCGTGACTTTTAAATAATAAATTGCGTTTAAATGTCTATAGTAAATCTGAACTGTCACTGTTCCCTACTAGACTGTCGCTATTTTATTTCTATGCTCCCATAATTCACTGGTGTACTTCCGATGATTCCTTCAGACACCTATTCTTCCTAGTGGACATCCGGAGATCCTAAAGGCATCCTTAGAACGTACATCTATGTCATGTGACTTCCCGTCTTAAGGACATCCTTCAGATCTTTTAATATCTTTGAAAGGTCCTCAGGACGTCCACAAGACGTCCATAAAAATACGTGTATAGGACTAGTTTAGGACTAGTGTGCCCATTGGGTTAATATCTCTTTTATAGACAAGCTTATTATTGGTAGTGACTATACGATATCCCTGGTATATGAAAAATGGTCAAAGATATTCATTTTCGCTGATCCTGGAATCTTTCTAAATTCCTTCGTTCGTTTTGAGCTAAATGCTTAGCTATAAAATTTCAGAGCTTAATTTTTTAACGTGTAACTATAGAATTTTAATTGTGATCATCTAAAAATAAAGAAAGAATTTAAGAAACTTGGTTTGTTATTGCCATTCATCTACTAAATTTTTATTTCACAAAAAAGGATAGAACCTACATATTTTCTATTGTTTTTTAAAAATTAATTCGCGATAAATAAATATCTAACTTTAATTTGTAATAGTGTTTGAATGTTAATAATATAAATAAAATGGTCGCCAAAATTAAAAATATTATTGACTGTTGTGAACGCCGCAGAAGGAGGCACGGGACCATGCACACGGCCAGAGGATCCTGGTGGGGATAGTCGTGTGTCACGTTCTCCATGAAGATCCCGCTTCACCGTCTTGTTCTTTCCAAGCTAGTTCGATCGCATTCCGGAATCTTTGCTTACCGCGAACGTGAATCAGATTACTTCCCACAAATCAAAATAAAAGTTGGTTCCTGCGTCGCCAGATTTTTTTATCCTTTTGATCTTCGCCCTCACGACTGATCAATTTCCGACGATATATCTTCGACTCCGATTCATACTTTCCAAAAAATTTATTTCTAAAGAATATTTCATTCGCCAACTAAGATTTACGTAAAAGATACTTTTGAAGTGTAATTGAGACTCTTATACTTAAATCAAAAGCCACAGGAGACTACTTATTTTCTACTCCATTCTGAAATTTATTACTCTTTTACACAAACTATTAATTAAAAGATATACACTTTTACTTTTTCAACAAGATTGTTGCATGTGCACATAATATCTGAGTTTTAATTCAAAAATTTAGACTATTTTCTAGATTTTAAATTATGTACTAATTTGCACTTGACAGAGTTGTTATTGTCCTTTGTTAGGGTATGTTGTCAGCCGTTCCTAAGGATTGTTAACAAGGTTGCTAGGGAGTTGTATTTATTGTATTCTAATGGTTGGTTGATAAGGGTTGTTATTAAACATCGCTGGAGGATTTCATTGACCGTTCTTAGGGGTTGTTATTAACCATTTCTAGGATATTTTATTGACAGTTGTTAAAGGTTGTTATTGACCTTGATATTGGTTGTTTTTGCCAATTGCTAGAGTGTTGCACTGATCATTACTAAGAATTGCTATTGTCTGCTGCTACAGGGGGGTTTCTTATCCATTGCTAAGGATTGCTGCTGGCCTTTCCAGGCAGTTGTATTGATTGTTAATTAGGTTTGTTATTGCCCATTGCTAGATGACATTATAGAATGTTGCGAAGGGTTGTTATTAAGCGTTGCTAGAAGATGCTAGTTACTGTTGACGAGGGTTGGACTTAAACGTTGATATTCGATTTTATTGTTCGTTTATGAGAGTTGGTATTGCCCATTGCAGATATTTTTGTTGGTCCTTACTAAGGATTGTTATTGTCCGTTTCTAGGGGCTCTTATTAGCCGTTTCTAATGTTTCTTATATGGATATGGAGTGTTATTGAGAGTTGATAATGGTTGATGTTGAGCATTGTTAAAAGTTGTTATTGTTCATTGCTAGGGAGTTGTTATGATTGTTATTAAGGACTGTCATTGTTAAATGTTAGGTGATATTACAGACCTATCCCACAGTTTATTATTGATCGCTGCTGTGGCGAATGGGAGGGAAAAGGAGTAATTAAACGACTTAATTAACGTCTTAACTAACTAGGTAATCCTGTTTTGTAGGCGCAGGGCGTCTACTTTGACTAATTGTTTTTAGACCTTTAAAAATTAAAATTTTGATCATTTTCACTAGCTGACTAAGCTAACGTAATTGATAGCGCATCTTACATGTAATAAGAAAGTTGTTTGTTCAAAACCAGCCCGCAGTGATTTTTTTAATAAATCTAAGATAATGGGCGTCCATAAACTACGTAGCCAGATTTTGGTCACTTTTGAGCACCCATCAACCCGTGCAGTCTATCGTAGCTATTTTTAGACCCCCCTCCCCACCCTCTAGAAAAACACGTGGTTTTTTATGAGGAACATTTTCTAAAGAAAATTATTTATGAAAAACAAAGTTTAATACCCCCACCTCCCTACCCCATGTGGCTCATTTCAGTCTTCCTGTAACCCCCCCTCCCCCATTCCCTTAGGACAGCATACGTAGTTTATGTAGTACTCCTAAGTGTAAAATTAACCAACACAGACATGCGCTTCACATTTATAACATCAAACTCTAAAGGAACTCTCAAATAAAATTCTTTAAAATAGAATCTATTAATCATTTTCCTTTTCCTGCACTCCTCATCCAGAAGAGAAAAATTAAGGGTATTCAAGCCTTGACAAAAAACAGGAAGAATTAGCTTCTTCTTGTATTACATGTAAGATTTACACGAGAGGGTGTGGAAGGCATAAGGCACGATTGTATATTGTATCGTATCGTTAAAAGTTGATTCCATAGGAGGCAAGCGAATGAGAAATATGAATAATAATGCCTTCGGTCAATGTCCCACGAGCTTGGGTTTGCAATGGGAGTATATACACGGTGGCTGCCCATGACACGTTCACATGACCCTTTTCCACGGCGTCACAGTTCTCATGAAATCCTAGACGTGTGAGCGAATGAGAGACGTGTCGTTATGATACTTCCGCCGGATAGTTGACGTCAGAAACCGAGTAATGCAAGGATATGTATTCGCGGAAGTTATGGTACGAATTACAGTATCCTTGTTTCTTGTTTGTTCTTACTTCAAAACAAATGCAATGTTTTTTATCAACAAAAATTAGTTACAATAATAAGGTACCATATTGCAAGAGTAAGAGGGACAGGGTGGGGTAGTGTGGAAAATCCGGACTTTTTCATTTCTTTATTTGATATTGCCTTTTCTGGCTAAGAAAATGGCTTTCCCGCTATACCCCACAATGCTTCCGTTCACAATGAAGTAAAAGAAGTTTTTCTACACAAATTAGTGTTTTTTTTAATTACCTTTTTTTAACAACAAGATTGACGTTTTTTATTTTTTTGATAAACGATAAAATTTTTTGCAACTACATATATTTATATAAAACATCATGAAATTAGTAAAGGCACACCTTACAAATAAGATCCCGCGGGGAACCACATTAAAAAAATATATTTTTTTAATTAAAAATTTAATGAGTGAAATTACGACTTCAGGATTAAAAATACTTAAACTGACTACCAGTTACTCGGAAACGACCCTGATTATTAGGAGACTTTGTCAGAAAATAAAATTGGTTCTGTAATCCAAAAATTCTATAAATAAATACAGATTTTCGTCAATATTTAAACAGCTGTTTTCGGTCTCTTAAACAGAAAATTTTTTATCTTTTATTTTTAAAAATACCTTCCTGACGATAAATTATTAACGAATAACAATAATTATTTATATTATAAACAATTTCCCAAATTGAATACTTTTCAACGAGTGGATGTCGTTTTTTAACGAAATCAACTCACAATGAGAGTACCTTATTTATTAGGAGATTTTCGCAGACAACATTTTTTATCGATTTTAATAAATTTGATTGAAAAATACAAATACAGAGTAAAGATGGAAACTCCGGTATATCTAGAAGAAAATAAATTCATGAAACTTTGTATTTGATTGTGAAACTTGTTTAAACAATTAAAATTTTCATGAGGAATTAACAAATCGTACATATTCTTATTTCCGACTAATTTCTATATTCAGTGTTGTTAAAGGAACAAACACTTTGGAACGTTAATGGCTTACATATGCATTTGTTTATTAATTTGTTGATATCAAGTAAATACATTGAGTTTTAAAACTGCTGAAGATAATTTTTAAGGAGTGGTTTTACTGATTTCATAATGGTGCATTTCATCAATATAAAAGTTCCAAAAAATGCGATCGTTTACTTTTTTTTAAATCTCAATTTTGTTAAATAATAGAAAATCAATTTAAAAAACTAATTAATCAGTTCACACAAATACCTTTTAAATTTAATTGAATTTCATTTAAAAAAGTGATCAAAACTGATTAAAATTTGTGTGCTTTAGACTAATAAAATTGGACAACTCTACAATCAAAATTGTAAATTTTTTCCACCCACAATTTGCATTCTAATTTGTAGTAATATAATATATAAATTTGTCTTAAAGTTAGGATGAAAAATGTTTCTTTAAATTAAAATTAAAATGTTTTTTTCTTGAAATTATATATTTACCCAAGCAAGTGAAGCGTCCAGAAAAAACATAAAAATGTACAACTTAAAAATTATAAAATTTTCGTGATCCAGTTGAAAAAATAGAGCTTCTTTAAATAAAAGTCTTTGAAACACGATTAAAAATTACAATTCTTTACACTTCTAAGCTTAAAACGTTCTAATACGAAAATCACAAGAAAAAATTTTCATGCAACTGTTAAAAGCTTTTCAAATTTAGGAATTTTCATTCGTGCATCCCTTGATAATAATATACACACAAAACAATATAAATTGCCGATCAGTCGAAAGTAACTTTAACCGCATTATGATAATCAGTAAAATAACACTAAAACCAATCAAGCAATTTGCCTTAAATAGCAATAGAATTTCATCAATGGTTAAAAAACGGCGATGACTTTTTCTGTGACATCCCTGATTCAATTGTCTGCAATTCTGGACGATCCTTCTTGCCTGACGTATCATGCATTTTCGATACAATCTTAAATAGGCTTCGGCACAACCTCGGTCGTCTGGTCAACTGAAAAAAAAAATGAAACAGCACATTCTTTTTGGTCTGCCCCAAGGCGAGCACTTTTTTGTCGATTCTGACCAGACTTTGCCGAGGACTTTGCACAAACGAAAGGCTAAATTCGCAATAAAAGCAGAATCACGTGTTCATTTCCGTGACGAGAGAAGCACAATCAACAAATTCCAGTGAAAATACGCAGTTACGTACTAACGACCCTGCACCGATTTATGAAACAGGAAACCATAACCTAAGTCAATTCATTCTTAACTTTATGAGTCCAAAATTACGTAAAGTGCAAATGCTTTTGTTTAAAAAAATCCTTTACTTGTAAGCATTTAAAGGAAAATGCTCGACTGTTAACAAAAGTGTTCTTGTAAAAAAAACTTTTTTCCTTAGAGCTCATAGACTGGATCTTACTACGATTATAAGATTTTATAAACTTAGGACAAATATAATAAAATTTTAATACATAAACAATAAGATATAAATTTTTCTAATATAATAAACGTTGAAGCTGAATGAAAGTAGTTTCAGAAAACTTAGTTTTACTAACGTACTATTTTATAATTTCTTCAGGGCTTAAAATGTTGTTAGGCCCGACACACTTTATTTAGTCCGAATTTCAAAGTGTGTAGTCTGAAATGAAAAATTGTGATGTGGAAAATTTATTTTATTTTTTACGCAAAATTTCGATATTTTTAACCTACTATTTTTAAGGTATTAAAAAGTGAACTTAAATGTTTGTTTTAACTACTTTATTTAGTCTATACATTATAAAATTATCTATTTATTATAATTGCAAGATCAACAGTCTTTCCCCTTTTTTTAATTTTCCCACTTAAATTTTTTAAATATTTTCAGATGAAAAATCTAATATTAAATTTCTGGTTAAACATTCATCTTTCCTGCTAACAAATTTCATTATTCAGTTAAATGTTAAACAATTGTGTTAGAATGTAATCCTTTCAGGTGGAAAATTCGACTGTTTTGTTAAAATCTTGTCTTGTTGCCTTGCAAATTCCACTGTTTGATTAAGATTCTTTTTCTTTGTTAACTAATAATTTTGTTTAGGAAATAGTTTAACTGCGTTCTTGATCATTCGTGCATTTGGTTTAAAAATTAAATTCTTCAACTGAAAACTTCACTTTTCTATTGCTGTTAAAAAATTTATCTTTTTTATATAAAAATTATATTATTTTGTATAAATAATGCTATTATGTTGATAATTGATCCTTATTTTTGACAGTCCATTCTCTTGGTAGGAAATTCAACTTTTGAAAATGCCTAGACATTTTTCAAAATTAAGCTCTTTTGGTAAAAATTGTATCTTGTTGGTTGAAAGTGCAAATGCTTGATTGAAAAATCATTTTAGCTAGTTTAGGGTTCGATATTTTTGTTGAAAATTCGCCTTTTGATTAAATTCAACTATTTTAAAGTTAAAATTGAAAAGCTGCTTGGATTAAATATCAAATTTCACATATTTTGTTCAAAATTATTCTTACTTTTTGTTAAAAATTCAGCTTTTCTTTGTTTAAAATTTTTTTGTTTTCCTTCTTTAAAAATTATTTTCTGTAAATGTTAAAAATCCAACTGTTTTCTTAGGAAATTCGTCAATTTGACTTGAACATTCAAGAAACTGATAGAAAATTACACTGCTTGGTAGAAAATTCTGTTTTTATCATAAAAAATTAAATTACTCAATTTTTTCATTCATATCGATCTTCGTAGTATAAAAATTCATAACTATTTTGTTGAAAATTTACGACATTTGTTGAAAATTTGTAAAAATTAGTCTATTTTGTAAAAGACGAATCTTCTAGTTTTGAAATGCAACTACATATTTAGTTCAAAGTTTATGTACCGTACTGAGAATTCGTCTTTTTTTATAGAACATTAAACTTCTTGGTGGAAAATTTTACTTGTTGATGAAACATTTAACTATTTTTTGATAATAATTTAAGTTGAAAAATTGATCTTTTGAATTTAAAAATTCAACTATTTGGTTAAAAATGTATGCAATTTGTTGCAACTTTGTCTTTTTTGGCAGAGAATTAATATTCTTGGTTAAAACTGCAATTACTCGGTTAAAAATCTATGCAATTTGTTAAAAAATTTTCTTTTGTTGTAAATTTGTTTGTTGTAATTTTGTTGAAAATTCGTTTCCTTTTATGGTAGAAAATTAATCTTCTTGGAGCAAAATTTCACTTTTTGTTTGAAAATACAACTATTTTATTGAAAATTTATTATTTTTTGTCCATTTCAACTGAAGCAGGAAGACTTGGCCCTCCACCCCCACTTAAAAGTCCTTTTAGGTAATTTTTGGTTGACCTCTTAATAAAATCACGAAAAAATAATTCGGCAAAATTAACGCAAGATCTATGCACTACCCCTGAATAATTTAATGAATACAGAAATGTCTTAATGTTTATCGCAACAACCTAAAATTTTCTTTAATGTCCTGAAATTAATTAAAAACAATGTTCAAAGCTTATTTTTTTGAAGATTGTTTAATTTTCTTCGCCTGACGAAATTTAAATAAACAAGCCTAAAAAATAAACTAAGAAGTCGATGATGAATAAGTTATAAGGATTGACGACCTGAGAAATTGTTACCAGTTTGAGATTAGTTATCAGTAGGTTTACGTGGGGTATTTGAAAGAAGACGGCAGTTTCCTGTGATAAAGAGACAGGAAAAGAATAAAAAGTTGACAATCAAGGGAAAAATGATAAAGATGTTTCTGAAGATGATAGCGAGTTCAAACATTGTTCTACTGTCGAGAAATCGATAACTCACGGTTATTGACTTCTACCCGTAAAGAAAACAATCGAGGCAGACTTGTGTCCAGTTAGGGCTTTGTCTATGTCTAGACCGTCTAATCTAGTCTGTATTTTCGTGTTCTAATCGGGTGCTGGCTAGACCCTCTTATGCAAAACTTTTCCCAAGTATTAAGCTTACATTTCCTGTTGAACATTTCTGAAAAAGCCGGGGTTTTTAAAGTATCTGGAAAGTCTTTGTAAACATCAACCATATCGAATAGATTTTCAAAAGATATACTGATTAGCGCTCGACTTGATTCTCCAGGCTAGCGTTTTAATAGGCCGCCTTGACAGGGCCAAATTTGCAGTTAGGATGGCTTCTCCTGGCCACGAAAAGTTCCCTAAGATGTTTCTACAAGATTTAAAATAGTATTTTATATAAATTTCTAAAATAAATTGATAAAAAAATTCAATTAATATTTATCTAAATTTATTCTAAGTCTGCTGATCGTAATTTATCGGTAATTGCGCAAAAGTAATAAGGACGTGGAAAAGTTCGCTTGATACAAACTGGTTTTCTGTGTGAATATTGAAAAAAGAATTGAGTGGAAATTAACGGAGTTAACTCGTCAACAATACTAACGATATATCCAAAGTCCAGGGGATGTCACGTGCCACTCGAAAGCAGACTAATAAAGAATTATCGATAAGTCGCGAGCACACTATGAAACGTAATAGTCTCTTATCGTCTTAATTACTTTACCCCCTGGTGTTGCCTGACGCAAGAGGTCGGATGCGAATCGCTGAATCGTTATGGAACCTGACCGAAGAGCACGAGACTTCTAATAATAAACTGCAACGCATACGACTTGCTGGTTCATCTCGTTTCTTATCACCAGGTCATTATACAATCAACAATGCAGTCAGAATCACATAATAAATATTAACACAATGTAAACGAGAAAAAGAGGGCAGATCTTTTAGAGGCCAAATATGAACAACGAAAAAATGATTTTTCTAGAAAAAATATCATTTTTTGTTATAAATAGTAAATTTCCAAGTAAATGTTTTAATTTTTAACAGAAAAGTTCATTTACAATTAAATAGTTAAATTTTGAAATAAAATTATAAAGCTTCAGCAAAAAAAATTGAATTTTTTTACGAAATAGTTATAGTTTAAGCCAGGTAGTTGATTTTTTAACAAACAAAAAAATCTCATCGAAGCATGTAATAGCTGATCCTTTAACTGAAAAATATTTTTATTTTAAATAAAAAACAAATTATTTCATCCGAAAAAGACGAATCTTTAACAAGATAGCTAAATCCTTGACCCAGAACAGACTACTTTTCAACCAAGAAGATAAACTTTCTGTCTAAAATGACTAACTTTCAATCAAATCTATAAACTTTCATCAAGAAAATATCAATTTTGAATCCAGAATATCAACTCTATCAAAAAGGCAATAGTTACACATTTAGTTTAAACAATGCATTTTCAACTGACAAAAAATGAATTTCTAATACTACAGTTACACTTTTATCCCAAAAAATAAATCTTCGAATAATTTTGTTTTTATAATAAAGTGGTTTTACACAAAGTAAACGAGAAAAAAAGTGCGGATCTTTTAGGGGCCATATATGAACAACGAAAATATGATTTTTTAACAAAAAGTTCATTTTTTGTATTAAATAGGTGTATTTTTAAATAAATTGTTCAATCTTTCACTAAATAGTTTACTTTTCAAGTATAAAAATAAATCTTTGATACAAAAGTTTATTATGAAACAGTTACACCAGAAACTTCTAAGACCGTACAGCTTGTGGCTCTGCACGAACTTACTATCCAACTCCAATGTTGCATATTGTTTCCTCACTCTTTCCTTCGAACGCAATAGTTTTTTTTTGTATTTACATTCAAGTCTTCGATAGAATCTGTCATAAAAACCTTATCATCTGCGAACGCTATCCCACGTACCCTTACTGTTTCGAGATCCACACCTTCTTCGTCGAAAAAAGATATTCTTAAACACTTGTCCATAAATAATATAAACAGCCATGCAGACATAACGCACCCTTGTCTCACGCCTTGTATATAATCGAACCAATCACTAAATTATCCATTTACCCTCACACTGGCTTTGCCACCATATATATTGTTCTTATAGCTAGTAGGAGCCATCCATTTACTCCGTACTCTTTCAGGACTTCCCAAAGTTTACTTCTATCTACCTTGCCGAAAGCTTTTTCTAGGTCAACAAATGCACAGAAGTCCGGAAGCTTAACCACTTTTAAAGTTCTTGATTATATCCCTAACCTCAGTGACACAGACTTTCTCAATTGAGTTTTCCAACGCATGGTGTGCTACATCCCATTTGTGGTTTCCCATATCTTCATCTCCTGATTGTCCCCTAAAATAGTCTCTGAGAGTGTCTATAACCCCGCCTGCCTCATATTGTATTTCCCCTTTGCTATTTCTCATGTTGCCAAATTCTGTACTTCTATTTCCCTTCATTGTTTTATAGAGTAGTTTCTTGCTTCCTTCAAAGTTGTTTTGTATTTTCTTCTCTTCTCTTCCATCCCCGACCAAAGTTAATTTTGGAGATTAGAAGGTAATTGCATTCAGTATTGCATTCAGAACACCTCATGACCCTTGTATCTCTCACTAGCTCTCTTACTCATTCATCCGCAACAACAATGTCAATTATACTGTGGCTATTTACTTTAGACCAGGTGTACATGTGAATTATTTTATGCCTAAACCAAATATTCGTAATAAACAGACCCTTTTCTAAGCATAAGCCAACTAATTTATCTCCATTATAGTTTGTTCTTATTATTACACCATTAAGCCGTTTCCCTTTCGGGGTAGGCGTGACTCACTCGGTAGGGAGGGGAGTAGTGTGAGG
>JAAAKG020141647.1:0-11806 GCA_010014905.2 Druon quercuslanigerum | reverse complement strand
AATTTTCGGAATTAGATAAACTAAGATTTTGTTAATAAAAATAAAAAAATGTTTTAAAAATTAATTTTTAAGAGAAGGCCACCATAGATATAGGGTTTTTTTTTGACAATGCAAAAAAAAATTGAATTTATTCATTATTTTGCGAGTGGTTTGGTCGAAATTGTTTGGAGGAAGTTACCGTTTCACCTTAAGGTGAGTTTGCTCTAAAATCATTTTTATTGCGTTTTACAGCAATGTTCGGCCAGCCTAACGTTAAGCTAGCGCAAACACTATTTTTTACAAAAACTAATGGAGCCGTAAATTTGAGACTAAAGGCCCAAATTATTCCTGATTAAGCCTTAACTTGTGAAGTAGGTTTCATCTCGCTGGAAATTATAGAAGAAAAATTAAAAAAATAAAATTTTTTTGGCCAATTTGTTTAAACAATAATTGTTTTAAAATTTTTTTAAAGTTTATATATTATATTCAGGGAGCCCTAACTGAGTCTAAATATAGCGTAAGAAAATAAATTTGTTTAGTTAATTTTTAGTACGATTGTTGTTGTTGTTGAGGAGTATTAAGCGGTGACTCTGGGATACGGGGCGTCCTCTCAAGAGTATGGAGCTTTATTCTTGCATGCAGGGCTCTACAAAGAGAGATGAATCCTTTCTCTAGCTGCTCGTGGGAACAACAATGATACCATCAAACCATTACAGAATTGTAGATGCGACCGCTTCCCTAACCGCTGTATGAAGAAGTCACAGACGAAGAGTACGAATCGACATTAAGACCAACCGTGGAAATCAGATAACTCAACAGTGATAATTGTAGGGTCGTGGCAAACATCGCAAGAGTGACAAAGATGGTAATAAAGCAATCTTAGGGCCGCATTATGTCCGTAGAGATACGTCGTTCGCGCGCGAGTACGACATCCGGATAGCATGTGTTGTAGGTACTCAGCAGCTTAATGTTGTATATACATATAATTAAAGATTTAAGAATTTTCTAAACCATCAATTTTCTATATCGAAATTTCCAAATAAATAACTTTACTTCGTCATAAAATTTACTGCTAAATATTTCTAAGCATTATTGGTAGAAGAGAATACTTAAATTTTAAACGACTGTTTGATATTAGGAAAGAGCTATGTTCTTAACATTTTGCTACCACACGAACAAAAACAACTTACAAGCTTCTTAATAATTATGAAAAGTTTGGAGATTAATTTTGTTTAAAGATTTCTGGGAAAATTTGAAATGGTTCAGTTTTAATTTTAAGAGATTTTAAGAGAACATTTAAAAAGATTTCAAACATTTTAAATTATAAAGCAAAATTTGGTAGATTTTAGCTCAATGTTTTATACAGAACTTCATCTTAAAAAAACCCTTGTTTCATTTAGAAAACGTCTATCATGTTTTTAAACACGATACAAAAAATGTGATGTTAATACATGGGGGGGGGGGTGATACTTTCACGATGATTCATTATGATAAAAGAGATAATTCGGGTTTCAATCATGTACAAAACTGCGAATTTTGCCAACGTTTCGTGAACATTGCAGTTCACTTCTTCAGGGCTGAAATGAAACTGAGGTATCAGGTTATGTTGTTCTTATGTATACTCTCTACGATGCCTGTGATTGACCAAAGCATCCGACCATGGAGACAGGACGCACCTGATTAGCCAATCAAGTCTTAAATTTTTTTAATCCGGGAGGACGGAAAGCCAAATCGGATTGGTATTATAACCGTTGTCCCTATTGGTGTTATTAGGGTGCTTTAAGATTTCGATTGCTTCTCTATATTTTCTTGGAAAAATATTGTGTGTTTTTCCGATGACGGTTGTTTTATTAAATAAAATGTTATGTCCTTTTTCGATATGATGTTCAGCTAGCGCTGATTGCGTGATATATTTTAGTCTGAGTTTACTCTCATGTTCCTTCATACGTTGGCTCACCGCTCTCCCAGTTTCTCCAATATAGACTTTGCCACAAGAACAAGGGATTTTATATACTCCTGGATCACTAAGAGGTGCCTTTTTGTCTTTAGGATTGTTTAGAAGTTGTTCTAATCTCGCAGGTGGTTTAAATATGGTCTGGATGTTGTGTTTGTTGAGAATTCTTCTTATTTGTTCTGTGACACCTTGGATGTAGGGTAGGATGGTGGTTGTTTTTCCCTCTCTTTCTATATTAGGTTGTTTTAAATTGTTTTCTTGTGTGTATTTTCTTATTGCTTTATCAATTTGTTTGATTGTGTAATCGTGCTGTATTAGGATTTGTTTAACGTTTTGTAATTCCTTTTTAAATTACCTTTATCTGTTATGGAGAGTTGATGACCGATTGTTTTTGAGATGGGTGATGGTGAGAGGAGGCATGTAGGTATCTGTTTGAATGGGTGGGTTTTCTAAAAACTTTATGTCCTAATGTATTATCTGATTTTTTGTAAACTAGTACGTCCAAGAAAGGCAATTTTCCGTTCTGTTCATTTAGTCCATGTCGCCAGATGAAAAAAGTGTCGTACACGTAACGGAACCAAAATTCCGGTTTAAGCTTGGATTGTTTGAAGATTTTGGTTTCTAGATGTTCCATAAAGATATTGGCTATTGCAGGTGAGATTGGAGATCCCATTTTTGCTCCTGAGGTTTGTTCAAAGAGTCGGTTGTTGAAAGAGAAGTAAGTATTATTAGGCAGTGCTCTATTAAAGGTATGAGCTCAGAGGGGAAGGTTGCAAAAGATTTAATAATATCAATTGTATCGGAGATTAGTTCTTTTGTAGAAGGAGATGTTACGTCGAAACTCACTATGATGTCTTGGGATCTGACGATCGGCCTGAGTGGAATTTTGTTTTTGTGGATTTTTGGGAATCCGTAAAGTCTTGGAGAGGTGGGATTAGTAGGTATTAATTTAGATATTCTTTCTCTGTCAAGTTTAGTGTTTTTTAGAAGTGTTTTTGTTTTACTGACTATTGTCTTTGTGGGGTCCTTTTTAAGTTGTTTATATGTATCGTCAGTGAGAAGGTCCATGATTTTGATAAGTTTGAGGAGGGCATTTGGGCTTGGTGTAAAATGTTGGTCGCCCTACGTCGTATGTAATTCACGTTTTCTGGTGAAAAGGTATAGATTGTGGATTCCAAATTACTGAAAATTTGTTCTTTCGGGATTTTGGAGGGACCTACTGCAAAATTATGTCCTTTAGATAAGACTGAAATCATTTTATTGCTTTCACTTTCATTCATTTCATTTCATTGATGGTCAGAGATGTTTTACTGTGTTAATTAGTGGTGTTTGCCTTACTGGAAGTAATTTGTCATATTTTTTTTTTGAAGATCTTTAATCCGTTGGGATTGGTCAAATGATATGTGGTCCAATGTAAACTGAATGTCAAATCTAAGATTATTTGGTAGGAAAAGATGAAGTTTTAATAGTTTTTTGGAAGTAGTGTGTAAGACAAATGTTGTGTTTTGTATTCTTTTTTTTTGAAGAAGCAAACTTGTTTTATGCCTGATTGGCCAATAGGTGCGTCCTGTCTCCATGGTGGGGTGCTCTGGTCAATCACAGGCATCGTAGAGAATATACTTAAGAACAACATAACCTGATACTTCAGCTTCATTTCAGCCCTGAAGAAGTGAACTGCATTGTTCACGAAACGTCGGCAAAATTCGTAGTTTTGTACACGATTGAAACCCGAAATATTTCTTTTATCATAATGAAAAACTGAATTGTTTGAAATAGAAATTTTTGAGTCGTAACAATTTCAGAGCAAAAAATTAAAAATTTAAGGCAACGCTTGAAATTATTACACTTACAAAATTCTTGATTTGTAAATAGAAGTATTTGATTGTCATGCGCAACAATTAAACAATAAATCAATCAATACTTTGAATCAACTTTTAAAAGATATTTTAACTTCTTACATTAAAAAGTGCTTACTTTGAAAGAATTATTGCGTGTCTGAAAAAAATTCCAAAATTTATTACCGAGATATACAAATAATAATTCCTATCCAAAAGTGTGTAAAACCCCTTCTAAACAATTGGAACCTAAAAACGCATTTGCAGCTTTCACGTAGTTGTCAAATGTTATCATCTGATTTCAGAAAAAAATGATCCTTGATATTTATTATGCACGTAATTTAATTTCAACTTTATCTATTTATTGTGAATGGTATAAACATATTTTTTAATTTGCTTATAAAAACTGGAGATGATACGAATTGGCGAATTAATATGAGTCTGTAGCTTATTTTTATCTTCAGAAATTGAGCAAAAACGTTCGATAGGTATTGTTTACGTAAAAGTTTATTCTATATATATAAAATTTTGGTCATAAGGACAACCGCAGGATTTTGCCGTGATCGGGTGCTACTCTGAAAAATTGCACCCGATCCCAGCGAAATCGCGGTAAAATTTCATCCATAACCACGTCTTACGACCCTGAGATAAGTGGTTACAGTCTGTGACGGAATCAATACGATGATCGGCAAAAGTCTTGTGCACCCTGAGGACACGGAGAGACCCAAGGACTACCGCCTTCTGTATTTTCCCCGCAAGTGTTTTAGCATATTGTTCACACGCAGGGATGCTTTTCAGGCTATTAAACAGTGAAAGCTTGGCACCTCAAAGAGCGTTTTGTTAAATTGATACTTTACCATATTGGATGTTTCAGTTTAAAATAATGTTCATTTTGAAGCCCTTAAAATGAAAACAAATGAAATTTGAAGATTTCCATTTTAAAACGTGTTCATAATTAAACGATTTGTATTGCAAGTTTTGAAATGGCAAATTTTTAAGCTTCAAAATGGAAGATTTGGAGAGTTGAAAATTAAGATTTGAATTTTGGCTGATTTTTTTGTCGTTTAGTTTTAAATGCATCAAATGAAGAAATTTTCAAACAATGGTTATCATAAACAAAATCCCATGTGTAAATAACTTGTAGGCAAAGAAGGTACAAGCAGTTATAATCGAATCCACTTTTCTTCTTATAATATTTTATGAAAATATTATAGGATACAATTGACTTGTAGGTAAGGCTCTCAGATATACGTTTCTTCATTCCTTGAGTCCGTGGATTCAATAAGAGATTCAATATCCTTTGATGCTAATACTCATAGGAACTCAAAGTCAGAAGGGTTGTTAAGATAAAAAAATAATTGGCCGAATAGGAGAGCGAGTGAATCCAAGAGACTGTGGCTTCTTCCACTTGTTCCCCTATTCTCCTAAAGAAAAAAAATTAGTAAGTAAAAGTTTGAATATACACGAAATTGCTGAAGAAATGAGCAGAGCTCTCTCGCAATCTCGCTGTTAACCAAGTTTCACCTAGAAAATCACTTCTTTGAAATCTAGCATTGTTTCTTTTCTTTTTTACCTCTACTAATTAAGACTGATCATTTTTTGTTTCCCTGATAGATGTTAGTAGGGAAAACGGCGATCCTGATAAGTGGGATCGCCATTTCACTGATAAACGCGATGATAAAAAATATCTCCACTCTATCTCAGTGAGACAAAGGGCATTGGCCCACGAGATCTGGCTGAGCACCTATTATCAGTGAAATAAACTTTTCCTGCTTGCACATCTAGCGCCTAAATAGGGGGGGAGGGCACGAACTCATTAAAAGCCTGAAAAATTGCTTGCTTTGCTGTACAATAAACTAAAATATTTGAATTCTCGAAAGTATAGAGAAAAGTTATAAAACGCAAATCAAATCTAATTCTAAAAAGTAAAATGTTATGCTGCTAGAACAGAGAATAACGGGACTTTGAGAAGGAGTGTAAGAATTTAAGACTAGTCCGCGCTTTAATCAATTTTGGTAGCACCGAAAATTTCATATCAAGCGATTTTTTCGCCTCAAATATTCGTGAATTAGTGAATTGCGAATTCTTATCACCAAGATTAGTAACCGGCATCAGCGCTGAAAATAGATTCCATAACAACCTTATCAGGGCACGTATTGTTTAGGGTTGATGTCGAGTCATCGCTGTGTTTATAATAATACCAAACATGGCCGAATCCTGTATCCTTGGACAAAGAGTCTTTAAAGCATTTGCAGAAAGGAAACAATAAACGCACGCAATAATAACGGATTTATAATTAATCTAACGTGACTAGGCTAGGTTTTTGAATTTTTTTCTTATCCCTTTGGCACATAGTTTAAAGCGGAGTCTATTCGATGATTTTATTTTTGCAAAAAAAAATCAAACCCCAACGGATAGCTGCGAATAACAACAGTATCGATTAGAAACGGAATGACGAATAGCGTTAATATATAAAAAATTAAAAAATTGACTAAACCCTCAATAAATAAATTTTTAAACTCAAAAGAAGTCGATTTAACAACACAACTCCCAAGCCTCTAACAATTCGTCTTTAAATTTATGTTCGCAGACGGTTGACCTTATTTCGGCAAAAACCCTTTACGATCCGAACTCAAAATAAAAGCAGATAAAACTTGTTTTTGTCTTTTCGGAATTTGGCTCTCCCCCCCCCCCTCTCGTGAGCCATCCTCTTCCTCAACGCTTTTCCTTGGGCGTGTGGATACAGATCGGGTTCGTACCTGGAGTTAATTGACTTGTCCTTATTAAGGTTTAACGGAAGGACAAATGAACAGCCTATGAGATACATACGTGAACTCGAAAGATACATAAAGGCCACGGAGTTTCAGTCCGAGTTTCGGCACTTCATGTACGCTAGCCTGGGCGGCATGACCAAAGAATGGTGGTCAATTATACAGGCTGAAGAAGAATCCTATAAATCATTCAAGAACAAGTTCATAAATCGCTTCTGGAATGACACAATTCGTAGAAAAATTACAAACTTCTTAGAATACGGTTTCCACGACAACCGGGGGAACATAACCATGGTAGAGCATGCTATCAAAATGATTTCCAATGCTAAGGATCTGATACTGCCACCCTCTGAATCAGACATAGTTACTCAACTCTCGCGACACTTTACCGAGGAGGATAGAAACGCGATTGTAATGCGCAAGGTCACCTTCTACCCTAAGCTTTTAGAAGTCCTAGATACTTTCGATCGAGGGGGGGGGGGGGAGGGGGAAGAAAACCGAATACTACGCTAGACGCAAACACAGATCAAACGATCCCACGTAAAATTGTTCACATGCGGGTCCCTGCGGAAGCCCATATGGGCAATCCAAATGGACAACTGGCGTAGGCTACGGCGCACAGGACGCACGGAACAACCCTTCCTCTAACTGGGAAAGTCCTAAAAATGAGTTTTGGAACCGGACATGAAAAAAAAACCAGGATTGCCCAGACCATTCAACGGGAGATCAGAAAAGTGTATGGCAGGGAGTACCGGACCCGACAAGCTTAGGGAGCCAGTATCCGATAGGAGGAGGTAGCACAGCCCTAGGGAAGTCTAGGAGCGATACCTCTTAAGCGAAGCTAAATAAAAATACCCTTGATCGGGAGTCAAAGGTCAAAAGGGGTTTATTCGGGATCAATTTGAATTGTAACGTACATGACAGCGTATACCGCCACAATTAAACTGATCAAAGAGGACATTCTAGGACCGGGGCTGGCTACACACTTCGATACACGGGTCAAGGCAATTTCGCAAAAAAATCTTTCCCCAGAAGTCAGGAAAAAAACATATACAATTTCTGGAAACTATCACAGATGAATTAGAACCTGAATTGCTTGATGGACCTCTGGACTTTGATGCATTCAACTTCGGTGAAGACTCGGGAAACGATACAGCCCCGTGTCGTGGATGAATGTATTAGTTGAGGCTGACTCGGGGTGGAACTCGAATCTCAATGCGGAATTTTACAACCCTCGAGATGAATTGTTAAAAGAAAACGAAAACGAAAATCATGTGTTCATTAATAACTTGCTCAAATGTCCTGTTAAAGTAGAAGCCTTAATAGATACTGGAAGTATCTATTAATAACACGATAAATACAAATTTGAAAAATGTCCAATTCTGCCTATTACAGGAACAAGCCTAATTGGAGCCACAGGGAAAAAGGTCACCAAGTTAAAAATATCAAATGTTTGCTGAACTCCTGATAGAAAATTTAAAACTAGACCAAATATTTCTAGTTGTTTCAAAATTAAGTAAACCTTGCATTCTAGGAATAGACATCTTAAGACGGTTGAATGGAAAAATAGATCTGGTAATGGACACTCTAAAGCTCTGTAAGGATCGAAAAGAAATAATAATTAAATTAGAAATCGCCACAGAAAAATATCATAAAAACACACTTTCTGTCAACCCTCTGAAAGCTCTGATAATCTCATCGAAACGGAAAATAGGCTAGAAAATAGCCTATGCTCATTACCGATGAAGAGATCCAGGGTTTCGTAAACGAATGTATTAACCTGAATGAGAACCAAAAGCATAAATTTTTCTACTTGATAGCCACCTATAGAGATTTCTTTGCGCGACGGCCGCGGAGCATACGAGCATGAGTTGACGCTGAATAGCACCAACCCTAATTTTTTAGAACATGCCTTTAAAAAGGATGGCTCTACTCGTATGGGTCTAGACGCAAAGAAACTTAATGAGTCACTCAAAGAAGACCATGAAGGGATAAAACCTACGGAGGTTCTTTTCCAGAAACTTTCAGGATCCAAGGTCATGTCATCATTAGACATGACCATGAGTTTCTGGCAGATCTCCTTGCATCCTGAGTCCTGCCAATACACCGCATTTTTGCATAAGGGCAAAGGCTACGAATTTGTGATCACACCATTTGGGTTAAAAACTAGCACCACTGTATTAGTACGAGGTCTGAACCTGGTCCAATGCGGAATCGGAGATTTTCTGGTGAGTTTTGTGGATGACTTACTCTGCAAATCAGAATCTATCGACCAAAATTTCGAACATCTGTCCGTTCTATTATCTAGGTTTCGGGAGGCAAACCTAACACCAAACTTTTCAAAATGTTCATTTATCCGAGATGAGGTGAAAGTTTTGAGTCACCTCATCACGACGAAAGGCATAAAGATGAATTCGGAAAAATTAAGAATGCTTAAAGAATACGCACGCCCTAAGAATATGAAACAATTGAGACGGTTTTTAGGATTCATTAAAAAATGCCAGCTGGAAATGGAACGAAGAATATGAAACAGCCTTGCAAACTTCAAGGGCCCTCTTTTGCGAAACAGTGATCATAGTTTTTCTGAACCTATCTCGTTCATATTACTTATATCGTCCATATTATATACACATTTCAGGTGAGCAAGCAGCACCGTGAAGGGAGCGGAAATCAGTTACTTTACGACAGAACAACCGCTTTTAGCAGTCGTTTGGGCCCTGTTAAAATTTAGAACATATATTCTGGGGGCCTAGGTAATAGTCCGCACGGATTACCGGGCTCTCACATTTCTAATGACCTGCACTTTTATCAGCGCCAGGATAACAAGATGGGCACTTCAATCTAAGACTATAGACTCAACATTGAATATATAGATGAGAAATCCAATGCAGCTGCAGATGCCATGAGCAGAATCACCCTCGATTCTGACCACTTATCCTTCAAATCTAATGATGAATGCATAATTATTTACTCGCACGCTAAAAAAACCTTCGTATAAGCTACGTAATCCTGTATATCAAAATCATTAGCCAAAATTTGCAAGGACAATAAGGAAAAGACTGGCGAGTTGCAATTTCTGCCAGAGAAACAAGGTTTCAAACCAAACGAACGTCTCAGAAATGCAAACAAGCAGAGCCTGCAAACTGAATGAGACCATCTCTATCGACTATCATGTGCCGCTACCAGCGACAAGAGGCGGGTTCAAATACATACTGTCAACGATCGACGTTTTCAACAAATTCATCAGATTATACCCAAAAACTCAGTGCGCAAAAGCACGACACATGCTGCGCTAAATCAACTAATGAAAGACTAGTCCTCAAAATATGGAAAGCCTAAGAAAATTATAAACGATGAGGGAACGCAGTTTACATCTAATGACTGGACAACAACTTTGGGAAGGGAAAAATACTAGTTGTTTACACGGCCGTACGCCACCCCTAAAGCAACATTGTTGAACACATGTACCTTGAACTCTCTAGAATTTTCAGATGCTTACTAGAAGAAAAACACACCTCATGGGGACTCTGGATAGGAAAAGTCTAAACTTGCATGAACGAGGTCCAACATGACACAACGGACTTCACTCACTTGGAAATCCAACTTAATAAAAACCTCTAAGAGCTTAGAATCAATGGCTTCAACTTCCGGAAAAACCTGCAGATATGCCCCATGAAAGTAAACTAAAATTAGTTAGTGAACGCATCCAATGTGATGATCAGAGCTTAAAAACAATCTGACAAAGAAGAGAAAATCACAAAGAAATTTCTGGAAATCTACGATGGATCCTATCTTATAGAAAAACCAATATACTAATGATCTACAACCCTATCAGGAACGCGAGGACCTCCCGAACATCGGTTCCACAACAATAATCAGCATATATCTATTAGTAAACAAGTATAATAGAAATTTCTTTATTCGCGGTAAACGGCATAATGGCGGAATTTGGTGAAGAATGGCGCAATAAAAACAGAACCACCTCTACACAAGCAAACCTATCTACAGAAACAAAATATCTCGTAACAGTAAAAGAGGAAAACGTGAGAAGACCACCACCCACTGGAAAACGAAAACGTTCTAAGAACGAAGGTACCCCAAAGAGCAACTACCCCAATTAGAGCTCAGATGGATGCGACGCATGAAGAACACTCTGGGATACCCATTCCTACCCCAGTGCCTAGCTCATCCCAAATACGGAAAGCAACTCCATAGACCCATCAGAACCAAGCACATCAGGGACCTCTAACCCGAGCACTGACAACCACAAAAATAACCACATGACAACAGCTATCGCTCGAAAATAATCTCACGCGACAACGCTAGAAATCAACCCATCCAAAAATAGTAAAATCCTATTGAACAACTTCCATGAAAGAATCCAGATAGCCAAAAAGACAGAATCTAGAAAGAAAGGTGATGAGCGAAAAAAATCTACAAACCTTCAGGAAATAAGAATAAAATCTCGAAAGGAAAAGCAGCTTCAAACACTAGGAGCCCAGGGCAAAAACCAGCCTTACCAACAACAGCCACAAAACACAAAGCAAGAACAAAAAAAAATCCAAAAAAGAGTATTATAACCACCCATTGGCATCTTCTCCCCGTCACTCTCGCACAGTAGAAGAAAATATCCAAGGCCCAAATGTAGCCAAAAAGAGCATAAACTCGAGATATCAAGAAGGTAATCACAACGGACACTTTTCCCAAACGACATTTTACCCGAATGCCATACTTTGGGTTCTTTCCCTCTCCTCTTATTTTTGTTTTTTTTTCTTCTACTTTTTTTTTTATTTATTGAACGTTCGGCTTTCCTTTGAATTAAGCTTTTAATTTTTACCTTTTCCTTCCACCTATACTTTCCTTAATTTATTTTTCATTTTTATTTTCTCGGGTAGGCGCTAATAATTTGAAAGCGTGCCATCAAAATCCCTATTCAAAAAAAGCGGGGGGCAGATGACGCAATCAGATTGCCTCAGATAACATATCGAGCTAAGGTAAAATATCGGTCAACAATTACCGACAGGAATAAGCGAAAACCTTAACAGTCCTTCCCTGGCGAACCGAGTGAACGGAACGGCTACTCAATAGCGTAGCAATATAGTAGCCACATAGTAGCCCTTCCATAGTATGCTATAAGAACTCAAAAAAACAGCGCAATCAACTTTTAATTAGGTGAAATTCGGATTCTAAGTTAAAATTCCCATTAAAACGACACGGAGTATTCACAATAGTGTGTTTTGCAACGGTGAAAAGTTTAAAAAATAACT
>JAAAKG020141646.1:0-11808 GCA_010014905.2 Druon quercuslanigerum | reverse complement strand
GGGCGAATCGATGAGGTCCTCAAATAATGCGTGGGGTGGGGGGGCCAAAAAGGGCGAAATGTTAGTGCGTTGGTGGGCGGCAGGTGGGTGGGGGGGTGAAAATTTGAGAAAAGGTCCTTGCGCATTTTTTGAATGGCCCCCAAGTATTGTAAGAAAAATTATCTATCAGGTATAACTTGTCTGATGTTTGCTTTCAGCTAATACTTGCTTGCTATAAATTCCTTTTCTAAACCTGGAGATGTTTCATGAAAAACTCGAGAAAAAACTGTAGTATGCAAAAAGTCCGCTCTTTTTTCCAAATCTTGAGAAAATTATCAGATTTTCAAATTATCTTGATATATTTTTGCACTAGGCTGTGAAGCTTGATATAATCTTGAAGAAAATCGCGTTCTTGTCTTTGCTTTTGGGGTTTAGAGTTTAGAGTTCAGAACCTTGGTTTAGATAGAATTTACAGTTTAGTGCTGGCGATTGTAGAAGGATTTGAGGACTTTAGATGAACGCGGGGTTGGAAGATAAATTTAGGAGAGCTGCGAAGTGAAACATTGTTTCCTTGAGAGTAGGTGTACCTGTACCTGTCGCAGGTGTCGAGAAGTGGTCACGCTTTTCCTTAAACAGTTAAACTTAAGGTCGTACCCTCTTCAAGGACACCTCGGGAAGGTAAGCCTGAGGCTACAGGTGTCTGTTAAGCCGATTAGCTACAGCCCCGGCAATTTGTTGGCGAAACTAACCCTTGCTTCTGGAATGAGCCCTAAGGGCTATATAAGAGCCTCAGGTCTACAACTCAATACTAATTCCAATGCTAATACAAACTCAAGATAAATCCAATTTCACTCCTCTGTTACCACTATTGCCTCCAATAATGCCTACATCAATAGATCACTGCCCACATGAATGCGAAAAGAAGACTGGGAACAATGATGCTACAGGTGACATATTCTTGAGAGGAAGCCTACTATTATTGTCGCATTAGGATCAGAAAATTGGATTATATTCAGATCTGAAAGCTTCTCATCTATTCAATGAAATCAATACCAATCAAGACTTGATGAAACCTATAAGGGATTTCTCTTACTTCTTTAAAATTATACTCTAACGGTTGATAGATTTGTTATGATTAAATTAAATTGTAAGAAACATTTTTTTATAAAACTATCTGGCTTAATTATAAAGTCAAGTGCTATTTATTTAGGATGATACTTCCCACGTGAATGAGAAAAGATTAAGAACAATGATGTTACAGGACATATTGTTAAGATCGAGGTTAAGATGAAATCTACTATTATTGTCACATTAGGATCAGAAAATTTTGATTATATTCAGATCGAAAAGCTTCTCATCTATTAAATGAAATCAACACCAATAAAGAATTGATGAAACCTAGATGGGATTTGTCTTACTTAATTATATGATCAAGTTTTATTTGTTTAGAATGAAACTTCCTGTACGTGAATGCTAAAAGACTGAGACCACTGGTGCTACAAGTGACATATTGATGAAATGAAATCTACTATTGTTGTCGCATTAGAATTAGAAAATTCGATTATGTTTAGATCTGAAATCTTCTCATCTATAGAATGAAGTCAATAGTAATGAAGATTTGTTAAAATGTAGACAAAAGACAAATGAAGAATTTCCACATTATATACTAACAATTGATAGATTTGTTATGATTAAATTCAATTGTAAGAAAGAAACATTTTTGTAAAAATCTATCTGGCTAAATTATTTAATAAGGTTTTATTTGTTTAGTATGAAACTTCCTGTACGTGAATGCAAAAAGGCTGAGAACAATGATGCTACAGGTGATGTATTGTTAAGATGAAATCTACTATTATTGTCGCATTAGGATCAGAAAATTGGATTAAATTCAAATCTAAAAGCTTCTTATCTACTAAATGAAGTCAATACCGATAAAAAGAATTGATAAAATCTAGAAGGGATTGATTTTTCTTTTTTCAAATTATATATGCTAACATTTGATAGATTTGTTATGATCAAATTCAATTGTCAGAAATACATATTTTTGTATAAAACTATCTGGCTAATTATTTAATCATCATTTATTTCTCCATAGGAAATTGTGTTTTTATAGTTTTTCATATTTATAATTGAAATTTTTCCAAAACAAACTGAAATATTATAACTCTATTATATGGCATTTATCTTTAAAAAATATCTGAATATAAAGAAAATGCTGAGATTTATGAATAATAATAAACAAACTTTTTGAAAGAATTTTGAAAGTTTTTAAAGAGCATACAAAATGTTTCTTTCGATTCCTGGGAAAATTTAAACAGATTTTTCATTTCGAAAAATTAATTTGAAGAAAAAATTAAAAAAGGTTTCAAAACATTTTAAATAATTATGTACAATTTCCAAAAATACAAAACTTCAGAATATATACTCCAGTAAATTTAAACTATATTTATAAGTTTCAAATAGATTGAAATGAGAAACAAATTTAAAGTGATTTTTTATATATTTTTTAAAAATAGTATAAAGAGAATATTACAAATATTACAATGAATTTAAAAGTCCTTTAGGCATTTTTATATTTTTAGGAGAATGAACATATTTTCTCAAGATTCTTAAGAAAATTTTTAACGTTTTTTAAAATGAAAAATGATATAAGGTTTTTCGAATCATTTCAAATGATTTGATAAATTGATAAAACAGTAACTGGGAGACTGTTAGACTAGTTTTTAGAGATATTTTTTTAATTAACAAAACAGCGACTAAAATTTGTTTAATTATGCAGAAAGAAAATATAGAAAAAATTCAAGTAAGTTTAGAAAAATATTTAGAAGTTGTAGAAAGAGTCTAAAATAATTTTAAACTTGGAGAGATTTTTAAAAATGTACAGCAAAGTCTAGATTTTTGAAGATTTCGAACACAAATTTAGAAGTATTTGGAGAATTGTGAAAAGTTTTCGAGGCAAAAACTCAACTTTTTGAGATTCCTGATAAAATTTGAAATTATTATTTATTTTAAAAAATAAATTTAAAAAGACCGTTTACAATTGTCTTAAGCATTTCAAAAGATTTCCACAATTTCCGAAAAAAAAATCTTGGAAGACTTGAAGGCAAATTTTTAATATTGCAGGATTTAAAAAAATTCTAAGAAAAATTCGAATCATTTTAAAAGATATTATTAGGAAGTTTTGAAAAAATTTGCAACCTAATGTAGATCTGAAAAGGGTTAAATTTTTTTTTACAAAATGTATCTTTTAAAAGGTTTTCTTTTTCGGCAATTTTAAAACGTTTCAACAAGATAAGAAAAAAGATTTCTTAAGATTCGTGGTAAAATTAGGAAAAAAACTTTTTATTTAATTTTTAAAGAAAATTAAAAAATTGCTTAAAAATATTTCAAGATATCTAAAAATGTCGCAAAAAAAATCTGTAAGATTTAAGGCATTTCTTGTAATTTTGAAATATTTTTCACAATTTAAGGAATAATCCGAAAATACATCAATTCTAACAAAAAAAAAATGGATTTAAAGCAAAGGAGTTCAATTTTTTAGCAAATAATTAAATTTTTAACCAAAGCATTAATATTTAAATTAAACAAAGATAAAAGTCAACTAAATATTAAAATTTTCAACTAAAACAAATTTCCATTAAAATAAACAACTTTTAAACAAAATATTTGAATTTTTAACTGAAATGATGCATCTTAAACAAAACATTCATTTTTAATAAAGGATTTCAAAATGCAATCAAGTAGATGAAGTTTAAAAAAAAATTAAATCTCAAATAAAATGTAATAGTTATTATTTCAATAAGAAAAATTAATTTTAAATAGTGAACATTGAAATTTATTCAAAAAATACCAATTTTAAACGAATTATTTAAATTTTCCAACAACAAAAAGAATGACTGTGTGAAAAAGATGAATTTTTAATCTATATAATTAAAGTTTAAACAAATAACAAAATTTTTTAACCGGAAAGACAAATTAACATCCAAAATAAGCACATTCTATTCGGTTAAAAATTCATTTTTTCTGGTTGCAAATTTTACTATTTTGGTAGAAAATTGAACTATTTCAGAATTAATTTAAACTGCTTAAAATGAATTTTTATGTTGAAAATTCAACTTTTTTGTTGGAAATTTAGATTTTTTGTTGAACTTAACTGTTTTTGGTTTCAAATTGAAACCGGTTTTATTAAAATATCAAATATTATATTTTTAGTTTAAAATTATTATTTTTTCAACTGAAAATTCAACAAATTGCTTAAATAATTAACTTTTTAACAGCAAATTAAACTATATAATTTTTATATTGAAATTTATATTTCTCAGTTGAAGATTCAACCATTAGGTTAAAAAAAATTTTAGTAGAAAGTTTGTCGTTTCTGACTAAGACTAAGAGATTAAACTTCTAATCCTAATATAAATTTAACCTTGAGATTCAAAGTTTTGAAGAGAAAATCTCAATACTCTGAAGATAAGTTTTCCACTCTCTCAATGCTAAGAATTAAGGAGTAAATCGTTTTCCTAAAGATAAATTAAATGTAAACAAAAACCAAATAAAAAAATGGTACACCATAAACTATCTGCAGTTTTTGCGACGTTTGAAGTTGTACTTCGGTGATAGCAGAAAAAGTGTGAAGATTTTGATCTCGCACCTTGGGTTTTACTTCTAATGCCACCTTGCGGGCCTTCTAGCTCTAATAGACAAAGCTGCCACCATAAAAGTTTCCGGAGAGAAGGTTATTTTATGGTCTTGACCGTGACCCCCCTGGGTTCAGGATCTAGATTCTCAAACCCAGGGATCTAGCTAGGTCAGCTAGGCTAGGCTAGGACCATGGCCGAAAATACGCAGTTCAGGTATCGTGCAACTGCAAATGCTTACCTTACTTTTCTTGGCAGTTTGGTCAGCAAAGTGTTGGTTAAGTTGAGTAGTAACGATTGATGCTGACACGCCCACCAACCTCCTAGCTTGACTAATTGGCGTTAATCCTTAATTCTCTAAAAGTCTAAATGCCTGGGATACTCTCTCCTTCTGACACATCTTCTCAATCCATGAAAAGATGCTTACTAATTTAAGGAACCACATTTTCCATCAGAAAAATTAATCCCTCGTACGTGCAATCCAATAACCTTAAATGACTTTGGTTTTATACAAATCCTTGAACTCATCAAAATTTTATGCTCTTATGCATCACTAGAAAATTGTGGACTAATCCTTTTTAATTTCTATTTAGTTTGTATGATTGAAAATGTTTGGATTTTAATATGGTCAAGGATCCAAAAAATAGTGTTCTATAACCTTCTTGAAATGTCTAAACTTCAGAAGAATCTTTCTAACAGGTGTGCTTCGTCAATCAGATGGGCAACGATAGGACAACATCAGGATGATTCTTCAGCTGGAAAAAAATCTTGTTGAAATAATGTTCCTGGCAATTTAGACACCTCATGGTTCTTCCTAAGAGATATACAAAATCCCTTGTGGCTTATTCCTATAGCCTTAAATTACTTTGATTTTATACAAACTCTTATGTCAACAACATTTTTTACTCTTAAACATGATAACAAAATTATGGATTACTTTAGTTGATTTGTATAATTGAAAAGATTGGAATTGTGATATGGTCAACTATCCAGGAGTTTTTCTTCCAAAGAGACATATACATTCATCCCTTATTGTTTAATCCTATATGATTACATAAGTTGATTTTGTACAAATCCTTGATCTCAACCAAATTTTCTTCTGTTATACATCATTAGAATATTGTGGACTAATTATTTTCAATCTCTAGTTAGTTTGTATGACTATGAAAAGTTTTGAATATTTATAACAGTTGCGCTTCTTCTCTTGAACGCAGTTATAAAATTGTGGACTTCTCTACTTGGTTCATAAAATTTAAAAGGTTTGAATTCTGATATGGTGAACTATCCAGAATTTTTTCTTCCTAAGAGACATATACATTCATCTCTTATGGTTTAATCCTTTGGCCTTACATGACTTTGATTTGGTACAAATCCTTGATCTCAACAACATTGTCTTCTCTTATAAATAATTAAAAAATTATAGACTCATCATTTTAAATCTCTAATTGGCTTGTATAATTAAAAAAGTTTGCATTGTAATATTGTTAAGCATCCATAGAATAGTGTCACAACTTTCTTGAAATCTTACAAGTCCAGAGGAAACTCCTGTAACAGGTGTGCTTCCTCAATCAGGTGGGCAACCATGGGTCAAAATCCTCATGATTCTTCAGCTGAGAAAATAAATTGTGTTGAATTCATTATCCTGGTAATTTAGAACCCTCTTTGTTCTTCCTACGTGACTGGACTACTGGAGATTTCGAGGCAACCCAAAAGGGCGTGGTGAACAAAGTAGCTATACAAACCCGAAAATCTGAGCTTAAAACAATAGCGAAGAGTCCTTCACTCAGAGGCGACATGTTTTGAGTAGAGTGGTGAAAACAGTCCCATAAACTATGGGGGTTCCCATCTCAATTTGAATTGTTTCAAAACGAGCGACACCTGGAAGTCTGGAGCTGCTAGCATTCAAAAGCGAAATCCTTCAAATCTATAGGGTAGATCTTGGAAATTTATCTTTCGACTACACACATCTCGGAAGTTTCATGAAAAGCACACTGGATTAAATGGAATATAAATTGTGGAATCAGTGGGACTCACTTGAAACTTTGCTATAAATATGATAGGATAAAATATTTTTGCATTTTTAATTTTTCCGAGATGGCACCATGAGCTTCAAATTGAAGAACATTGAAACAATAGTCCTCGGTCATTTGGACCCAAGTTTTAGTGAAAATATAAAAGAAAAAAAACTTCCTGGTTGCTTCCTGATTATGTTTTTTGGATCAAATAAAAGAAAAAAATTGTAGGCGTTTTTTTTGTTGAAAAGCTCAACTTTTATTTGTTTGGCTTCTTTCCATAAAAAGGCATTGATATCCTGGCATATTTTAAAATGCTGAATGTACGTGTAGAAATTGAGATAATTGGAAATTTCTGCATTTTAGAGCATTATAAACGCTGATTGTTGAATTTTCAACCAGAGAATTTGAACTTCCAACAGAAAAGTTAATTTTTTACCAAAAATTATATCTTTAAATTTTTATATCAAAAAATGTATGTACAAAAAAGAACGAATTTTCAAGAAAATACTTAAACTCTGAACCAAAGAGATACATCTTTAAAAAATAAAATTAATTAATAATAAAAATGTATACTTTAAAACCAAGTAGTTGAGTTTTCCACAAAGAATAAGTTTTTTTTCCGAAAAAGACCAATTTACAACAAAATACATAATTTATCAACTAAATAGTTGAATTTTAAACTAAAAACGATCAATTTTCAACAAAAAATGGAATCGTTCAATTTTCGGTCGAAAAAAAACAATAATTTTCAAATAAAAAAAAAACGAATTTTTATTTAAATTTGTAAATTTTGAACCGATAAAATGATAAACCAAATAGTTTAATTTTCTATTAAACAATTTAATTTTTAATAAAGAAAGGTGATTTTTTGTATTGTAAATTTGTCAGTTGAATTTTCCAATAAAAACGATCAATTTTAAGCAAAAAATGGATTAGTTAAAACTTCAGTTAAGAAAATTAATTTTTAACTGAATAAAATTTTAACAAAACAGTTCAAACTTCAAACAAACAGTAAAATTTTTAACTAAATTATGAATTTTAAACCAAAAATATAATTTTTGTAATTTGTGTGAAACTTTTTTATGCTATTATTATTATTATTATTATTATTATTATTCTGTATTATTTTGTTGAAGATTTAAATATTTTCTTGAAAAGTTATCTTGTATTGATTGAAAGTGCATTAATTCTACGTAAAGTCTGTTATCTGTCTATTAATAGTCTATTTGATGGAAAATTCAATTTTTGGTTGAAAATTAACTCTTTTAAATTGAAAAGTCTACTACCATATTTGTGTTCTAGAATTCATCTCTATAAGTTAAAATTTTCACTCTTTGGTTGAAAATTTATTTAATTGGTTTAAAAATCTTTGATTTTAAGTTTTTTTTAAATTTGTAAAAATATTTTATTTTGGACGCTTCTAATTGAAAAATAATATTACTTCAATTCCGCAGGATATTAAACGAAAAACCTTATAGCGATAGTATTTGAAATTGAAAAATAATTTTTTAATTTTACAGAAAGATTCTACATCTGTTCAAAATTATACAATTTACAGATTTTGAAGTTAAAAATTTTAATGTATGATTGAAACTTTGTAAACATGTTTAATTTTGATTTCATTTAAAATTTAAAACATTTTTTTTTAATTTTTAGAATTAAACGCTTCTATTACAATTTCAAATTAAAAAAAAATGTTGTCTCAGTTAAAAATATTTCATTTTCAAACCATTCAATCTGAAAACTTGTAATTTAGAAAATAAGCAATGTTTAACAGTTAGCAATGCTTGACTGAATAAGCAATTACAAATAAAATATTTTAAAATTAACAATTTTTACAAGAATTGTTGAAAATAGAAAACCCTGAATCGCTAAAATTTCAGAGAAATAAACTTAATCTTTGAATGTTGCAGTGTTAATTATAATTGTTCTATTTTATAAACGATTTATTGTTTTTAATGGAATTGTTTAATTTTGATTTATATATGAATTTATCAAATACTGATTTGAAAACATTTCGAGTAAGTTGAGAAAACATTAGAAAATTTTGAAAAGACTCAAACTTACTTTAAAAGTGTAGAAATTTTCAATACATTTAAAACAAAAAATATGTTTCTGAAAATTTCAATTTAAAGTTTTAAACATTTTTAAGAATTTCAACATGTCTTAATCAAATAAAAAAATGTCTTAAGATTTCTGTGAAAAAATTTTTATTAACTTTTTATTTTTAAGAATGGATTTTAACAGAATATTTCTTTAAAAAAAAATATATATATATAAAGAAAACACAGAGAGAAACCAATTAAAAAAGTGCTATAGGTTTCCATTTTATTTTTTTTAATTATTGAGCTCTTAAATAACAAATTTTTTAAGTTTTAATTTTTTAAGTTTAAAATTTAAGAGTTCAACCTTAAAAGTTTTAATTTAAAGTTCAGTTTGGAATGTATAAATCTCAATGATTTTCAAAAATTGTTGTTCAAATAATAATCGAATAATATTAATTTTCAAACAGAAAATTCTTCCTGATGAATTTTTACCAAAAAAGTTTATTTTTAAACAAAAGAGATAAATTTGTGACTAAAATGATAAATCTCCAATCAAAAAAATATGTTAAGGAAACATGTAATAGTTGATATTTTTACCAAAAATTATTATAAAAAAAAACAGTTAAACCCTCAAAGAAAACAGATTATTTTGTAACCAAACAATTGCATTATTAATAAAAAAGGATATATTTTTAAGCTAAAAGATTATTTTTCTGCCAAGAAATACAAATTTTCAAGCAGACAGTCAAATTTCAAATAGAAAATATCAATTTTTGATTCAAAATATTAACCGTTACCTATTAATGTAATATTAACATGTTTGGTCAAAACAATTAATTATAGAAAAATATAATTTTCAGGAAAAGATTTAAATTTTTAACCAAAATGATGAATCTTGACCAAAAAATTGAAATTTTAACAAACAGGTTTAACATTTAACCCGAAAGTTCCTTTTCCACCAAAGAGATGAATCTTTAAAAAAAAAATATCAAAGTAGTTCAACCAACTAGTTGACTGTGAACAAAAAAGATTATTTTTTGAAACAAAATAGCTGCATTAACAACAAAATAATGAAATATAAAAAAAAAATTTAAAGGTGTCATTCTAGTAACAATCCCTGAAAAAACGCTATTTTTCTGAATTTTTTATGAGATTATTAAAAATAATTTGATGTACGATTTTTAAGGGTTAATAAATGCAATCTAGAAATACATTAACATTTTTTAAACATTTATTTTACACATTTTTTATACACAAAAAGGTCAGTCAAACGCAACGCCTCGAAATAGTTACGTATTACAATGGCTATGCCCCCTATTCGTTTTTTAAATATACGTGAAAAAATAACAACAAAAAAAACCCCAAAAAATCGTGGTTTTTGCACCGGTTTTCGTAAAAAAATATAGTAAAAATCCAAATTTTATAACTGATTTTATATGGGCCATAGTCATTGTCATCCTTAATCTAAAATTTTTTTATTTTTCTATTTCCGATATCTCAGTTCCAAGATTTTTTCAACAAGCCAGACCTACCTCCTTTTCGAGGCGTTGTGACTGACGTTTTTGTGTATAAAAAGTTTATATATGAAATGAATAAATTTTTCTTTAAATGTATGTATATCTTAATCAATAATGTCATAAAAGATTCACGAAAATAGCGTTTTTTTCAGGGATAGTTATTAGAAAGACCCCTTAAGTTTCTTGAAAGGCTGTGTCAAATCCTGAAAAATTGGGGAAGTTGCAAAGGGGGATCGGATAAACTAGTCCCAAAAATTCGAGACGACTGACCAAGTTTACAAAGAAAAGACTCTTCGCTCTTAAAAACATGAAGAGAACAAGAAGAATTCTTTTTTTAAAAAAAGGAGAAATTAAGGGAAAGAGTGTGAAGTCGGAAACATGAAAGTGATATATTCAAACTTATTAAGTTCGTAACGCTACTTTCCTTGCCTCTGTTATCAACCGTACTTTTTGGACAGACCTTAAGTGCCTAATACTGGATATTTTGGGGAAAATGAAGAAAAAAAGTAAAAAGAAAAACGAGCGCCTTGAGTAAAAAAATCCCGCACCACTTATATTCATTCCAGGCTAATAATTTAAATATTCGCAAATTGGTCCGAAGTGATTTGGAAGATGAAGAGCCGTAAGTAGGTTAATTTTCTGCGGCAGTTAGAAGCTAGAAATAAAAGATGGATACGTGGAGCGACATAAGCAAGTAAGGCAAGGCAGGGCGCTATTAAAAGGGGGAGAAAGAATAAGGCTCGCGTGCTGCACGAACCCTCTGTGTTCTGTAACGCGACTGCGAAGTGTTCACACGTACGTTTACGTTGACGTTAATGCCTTTCGACTTCCCTTAAAATACTGAAACAGAGTCACATTAGGAAGAGCCTAGGTCGGTAAGACAGTCGAGAAAATCCGGGAGAAATCCAGACCAGACCAGAGTATATGTTCCGAAAGAGAAGACAACTCACGAGGGTCGGGGTTGAGGGTGTGGCTAAAAGATAGCGGTGATTAGACGTTACACCCCATCAAATGACCGTTCCGAGGGTTGAAAGCTGGAAAATTCATTGAGTTACTTGAGCCAGTTACTAGTATAATGTACAACGTACATCAACCAGGAAGGAAGTCATTGCTCCTCAACCCCTAGTCCTGGCCTAGGGTCTTTAACACGGTATAATCCTAATTTTCTCTTCAGATAATTAATTCTCATTCAGACTACTTACGTACAGTCAATCTCGAAAGTCGCTAATATTTAAACTGATTTATAAAATTGACAACAAGGGATCTATTATTAATTTCTGCAAATATTTATGGGGGATTTTAAAACTCTGGAATCAGTTCTGGAAACAAGTTTAAATTTAGATAATCCGCTTCTGAGATATCTTAAAAAATTTGCACTCTTGACATCAGATGTGCATAGTTGCGGAACATAATAAAGGATCAGTCACTTTTCTTTCGTTTCTGAATTTCATACAGTTGAGAAATATTAAACAACAAATCACATAGTTACATTTTTTTATCATACAAATCAACATAAGGCAATCAAACAGATTTTTATTTGCTTCTGAATCTCATATGCAGTTCTAAATCATAAGACGATCAATCACACTGTTAATGGTTTATAAATTTTATACATTTC
>JAAAKG020141645.1:0-11808 GCA_010014905.2 Druon quercuslanigerum | reverse complement strand
CTTTTTCTTGATATGTCCATGCCTCGCTGCCGTATAGTACAGTTGGTACAAAAATGGAATTATGTATTGCCATTTTAAAATTTGGAAAAATTAGGGAAGCAGCTTTTTAAATATGTATCTTTAGAAAAAACTTTTTATGCGATGCTTTCAAAACTTCATTTCAGTTTTAGAACAAAATTAAAATGAATAAATTTACATTTAATTAGTTTCAATCAATATATCATGTGTCAGGCTTGAATCCATGTCAATCTTTGTTACTTTTCTCTGCTTTCACTTTCTTTTGACATATATTCTCTGTATATACATTAAAATTTAAGATTTTTCAAATAACAGCTTGATTGACCAGTAAGTCGATAACTGAGATAATATGTGGTGAACACCTGGTAAAAAACTACATGTATAGTATCAAATCTTTTTTAGAGTATATTTGTCGATTTGTCAATTGCGTTGTCATGTGAGTCGAGCGAATGGAGACAGGTTAACCTAGGTTATCTCATCGCGATTTTATTATACAACATCTAAAGCCAGTGTAAAAAGGTATGATAAGACAACTATTCACGTATTACAGTGTAGCGGTGATCGAGTTTGAAGGTTTGGAATGCAACTTTCCACAACGAACTTTGTCGAAGTGAAAATTTTGAGGTTAGTTTCGTTCTATTTTTTAAAGGTTTGTAATTGTTTACGCATGTAAAAATATATATTCTTGTCTGAATTTTCTGCATTTTTCGCAAGTCTTACTTTTATTAATTTTTTCCTAATATTTCGTGTTTTATAATTCATATTTCGTTTAGAGAGAAAAAAGAAAGTTTAGTTTTTTCGTTATTGTAATCTTTTTGAATTTATTTTGATATGTTTTATATATTATTTAATTCCATTTTTAATATTCTTGGAGAAATTTTAAAATTTTTGAAATATGGAAGGTATCGATTCATATAATCATGAGAAATATCCGAAATACATATATGAGTTATATAACTTTATGTATCATATAACGATATTTATGTGATTGTAAAATACAAGAATCATTTCACTTTAATGATATATTTTGTTTATTTACAAAAAAAATTGTCTTTTTTTATATTCGAAGGTTTAATAACAAAGTTCTAAATAAACATGTTTTGTGATCAATATCAATAAGTTTATTTTTAATTTAATCGATTATTGATGAAAAATAGAAGCATAAAAGCTAACGACCGCAATTAAAGGGATTTTTTTCAGTATAACATGCAATGAATAAATTATTTATAGGCATCAGTCAATCAGCTATGTTAATATCAAGAAGATTTTTAAAAACCATAGCTATAGGCACAGTTGGTTTGGGAACTTTGGCATCTCTAAGAGCAAACGAGTACGATGTAGGAGCAATCGGCATAGTTCGATTAGGTCGAGCTGCTGTTACAGTTTTTCAAATAGGAAATCATTATCAAAAACATCTCTACAAAGCTCATGTACCAAGAGGCTCTCCAGAGTATGAAGCTTTAAAATCCGAGGCTCACCAATTTGGTGCACAACAACTTCTGGAACTTTGCTGTGCCAATAAAGGGGTTTACATTAAGGTAAAAATCTTTAATAATCATATTAAGTATCCTTTAATATTTGGGATATCTAAGTCAAGTATGAGACTTGTAAAAAAATAGGTAGACTCTGCTTTATTGGCTGGAGAGGGGTGAGCTTTTGTTTGAAAATTATACATATAAAAACAATTTTTTTTATTAATTATTGTAAAGGAACGAAAGTGATTTTCATGCAAAAATGCAAACTGACTTTCAGAATAAATAGTATAGAAAAATCAGTATAGGTCCATAGTGATATTCTCATAATGAATTTCCACAGTACAAATAAACTTTACACAGGAAAAATCTGCGAATTCCCTTGAAATATTTGGAATCTTTTAAAATTGTTTGGAATCTATTTGAATAACTCAAAATCCTTCGAATCCTTTAAAAGTTTTTTAATTCCTTCATATCACTCGAAATCATTAAAATCTCATTAAATCCATTAAAATCTTCGGAAGACGTAAAAATTCATTAAAATTAGTAGAAATAATTTGAAATCCCTTTAATATAAATTAAATTAAAGTTCTCTAAAAAATACCGTTTAAATACCTAGAATTTGTTTAGTTCCTGGAGATTCAATCGAATCCTTTAAATCTTGTGAAATTCCGCGAAGAACCTTAAAATTCTTTAAAATTGTTGGATTTGCTAGTCATTTCTTGGAATTTCATTTATTTTAATTTATTTTCTGAAGTTCTCTAGGAAGATTTGGAATTCCTACAAAATTATTCAAAATCTGTGGAAATAAACATATTACTTGAACAGTTTTAAAAAACTGTTCAAGTCCTAAGAAATCTTTAAAATATTTGGAGATTCAATAAAATCCTTATCTAATCTGGTACATATTTTAAAAATACCATATAATCACTTGAAAAGTTTCGAAAATGGTTAAAAAAGTAATTTTCAACCAACAAAATTAACTTTGAAGCAAGTAGTTCAACTTTGAACCAAGGAGTGAAATTTTGGGCCTAAAGGGATGAATGTTTAATACCAAAATTAATAGTTGAGATTTTAATAAAGAAATATTTTAATGTATAATAAAAAAAGTTTAATTTAACTAACCAAAGCGAACTTTAAACAACATATTAAAATCCTCAGCTAAAAAAGATTAAATTTCAACCAGACATTTGAATTTTTATCCAAACAATTTACTAATTTTATATATTAATTAATTAATTAATTTATTTATTTATTTTCTACCAAAAAAGATGAATTTTCAACAAAATACATCAATTCTCAATCAAATAGTTGAGTTTTCTACCGAATTATTGAATTGTCGAGTCGAAAATATAAATTTTCAACCGAAACGGTGTACTTTTTATCCAGACAGTTTCATTTTAATCAAAATATGTTAAATTTCCGCAGAACGAGATGAATTTTTAACAGAAAAAAATTTTAGTCAATAGAGAAAAGAAGATTCCATCTAGTGGTTGCATTTTCAAGCCAAAAGGACGAATTTTGAACAAAATAATAATAGTGATTCAAATTTGAATCTAAGAAAAAAAATCTCAAAACTTCATAATCATAAAAAATCATGTACTGTAATTAAGTAATGACTTAATAATAATTATTAATACAAACCACAAGTAATTATCTACCTTAAATTAAAGTATAATTGTTTTTTAGTAAATAGCTAAATTTATCATTAAACATTCTTTATTTGAACTTTGAACACACCTTTTTCCTGAACATTCCTGGAACATTTCAGTGGAAGGTTCGGAGAATTCCAAAATATGTTCCATGAAGTTCCCGTAAGTAGGTAAGATTTCAAATTATCTATATTAAGTGGTAAATTTAGCCATTCATTTTTTTCCGTAACCGAATTGCGAAATAAAAATAAAATGTTTCCCTTCTTAAATATATGACATACAATCATTATTTCTAATATTTTGTAAAACTTTATTTCAATCATTAAATGAACATCGAAGTAACAATAAAATGTTATATAGCCATTTAATACGTGTTTTAATACTCCGTGGTTAGTTTCTTCACAAAACAGGAAGTCACTTAAATGACTAGGCAGTCGGGAGGCTGCTTAAAACTTCTAAATGCCTACGACATAAACATATAATCATAAAAATCAATTAAAATAAGTAGCCTATATTTAATTATGGTCCCTAAAGTACCCTATTTTTAATATTTGTTTGCTATAGTACCCTACGTCGCTTTTCTTTCAATAAGTTAACTTATGGGTTAATCACTATTCAACTCAGGATATATTTTTAAAGTGTCTTAATTTCTTTTAAAATATTTCAGGGTATTTATAAGAATTCCAATAAATTTTGACATTCATTTGTGGGGAATTCAAAGATTTTATAAACATTTCACTTTCAAAAGATTTCATGGGATTTTATCATATTTCTCTGGATTTTTAAGATTTTATTCATGAGAAGTGAGGTGTTTTTTTAGATCTCAAAGGATTAAAAATATTTTAGGGAATCTTAAAAGATAACTTTTTTTATTGATTTTAATCATTTAAAGGGTTTTCAAAGCGATTGCAATATTTTAGGATAAAGAATTTTGTAGAATTTCGGCAGATATGGAACGATTTTACAGGATCTATAAGGTTTCAAGTTATTTCAAAAGATTTCGCCGGATTTCTGAATTGTTTCGATTCTTTTGAGTTTTTTTTTAATTCACGTGAATTATTCTAAATTTACTTAATTCTACTTAATTCAACTGATTTTTTCATAGTTTTTATTTCATGGATCCTAAGGATCAATTGATATAATGATCAAAGGATTTGAAATATTTTAAACTATTTTTGCAAATTCCTTGGAATTATCGAGAATATTACAAAATTTATAAGGATTTCAAAAGATGTGAAATATTTTAGATTATTGAGAAAGTTTATCAAGAATTTTTCAACTGATTTCAGTGATTTAATGAGGTTTCAAAGAATTTGAAATATTTAAGGACATTGTAAAAGATTCCCAGGCGTTTCGAAGGGCTTTAAAAACTTTTAAGGGATTTCAAAAGATATCAAAGGATTTGAAATATTTTAGGAAACTTTAAAAGATTACCAGAAATGTTTTATTTATTTTAATAGTTAAAGGGGATTTCAAAGACATGGAAATGTCTTACGGTATTTTAATATTTCAAGGCATTTCCAAAATACCTTAATAATTGTAAAGGATTCTCAAGGGTTTTATTAATTTTAAGGGATTTTGATATTTGAATTAATTTCAAAGTGTTTATTCACACGAAGTAAAGAATTTCATAGGGCTTCAAAGATTTTTAGAGATTTGCAAATATTTTTTGCAATAAACTTCTAATTACCTCTGAATTATTATTAATTGATCCTGAATACTTTTAAATTCTTTTGAATTCTTCTAATGTCACTCAATTTTACTCAATTCTATGGATTCTTCAAAAGTTTTTCTTTATATATCTTGAAGTCTTTTAAACTCCCCTTAAATTCGTAGGCACTTCATCAAATTCTTTTGAATACAGTTTTCATTTTTCTAAACTCATTTCAAACGTACTCAGATCAATGATATTTTGTATTCTTTAATTAATTTCAATTCACTTGGTTGCTTTTGTAATTCAGCTCGATTTTTTATGAATTTCATCGAATTCTCATCATTTCCCTTAAATTCCATTAAACTCTCTTAAATTTTACTGCAATCAATGGTACTTTTTCGCTTTTTAAATTATTTCCAATTCATTTGAATTCTTTTAAAAAGTTGGTTTGCAATCATTAGTCACTTTTTTGGTTATAAATTAGTAGGGTTTTCAAGATTTTAAAATATTTTTAATTTTTTTTTGGAATTAGGCTTAAATTGTTATTAATTTAGCCTGAATTCTATTAATTTTTTGGGATTCTCTTAAAATTGTTTAATTCGCTTGAATTCTACTAAATTAATTCGATTCACCTTCGTTTAATGGATTTCCTTTGAAGTTTTTAAGTTTTTATTTAATTGATCCTGAAGTATTTTAAACTTACCTAGAATTCTTAGCCTTTTCATCATATTTTTAGAAATTCTCTTGAATATTTCTATACATATTTCAAAGCTACTGAATTCAACTAATATTTTTCATTTTTTTTACATTGTTTTCAATTCATTTGAACTTTTAAAAAATCATCTTTTATTTTGATTATTTGATTTTTATTATTATCTAATTTTATCTTTCACTTGGTTGTCAGGTGTTGATTCTTAGTTTTTTAGCTTTGAATAGGGTGCTGTATGAGTGCCGAAACGTTGGTAATTATTTTCACCAATGTTTTTTTGTTATGGTTTGATAATGATAGAAATAAGGAAGAATAAAGATATAAAAAAAGAAGGGAATTTGGTTGGTTGCCTTCTAATTAGTCTTTCATATTTTTTATTTTTGTCCAAAGGAAGAAGTTTTTTCTTTTTTTTTAGGAAAAAAAAAATACATTTTTCAGATTGGAATAGGAATATTTTATGGTGGTTGTCGAAATTTGGTCGTTAGATTCTTGGTTTTATTTGCCGGGATTCTGCACATTAATTGGAAATCCCTTGAAATCTGCTGAAAAATAATAGGGGATGCCTTTTTGGCCTCTGTGCAATCTCAGGCCTGATCTAAGTAGGTGTGTGATTTACATTACTTACAATTATTGCAATTTTTGTTTTTTTAGGTTGGTCAACACATCGGTGCTTTGGATTATCTCTTACCTCAAGAATATGTCACGAACTTACGGATTTTGCACAGCTCCGCACCCCAGTCCTCTTTTAAGGACGTCCTCACCGTAATTAAAGAAGACTTTAAAAAGGATCCGAATGAAATATTTGAATCTATCGATGAGCATCCTTTGGGGACAGCAAGTCTCGCACAAGTTCACAAAGCCGTTCTCAAGGATGGAAGTTCTGTCGCCGTGAAAGTTCAGCATCGATCAGTCAAATCGAACTCCTACGTTGACGTAAAAACAATGGCAGCACTTGTGAAAATCACCTCATGGATATTCCCGGATTTTGAATTCGAGTGGCTTGTCGAAGAGACGAAGAAAAATATCCCTCGTGAGTTGGATTTTACGCAAGAGGGCAGAAATGCTGAAAAATTGCAGAGTATGTTTAAACAATACCACTGGCTAAAGGTATTATCCATTTGAATTTTACTTCATTTGATTTTCACCATATAGTTATTTAGTTCAAAACTAAAAAAAATATTAAAATTGCTTTAGGTGCCGAGTATTTATTGGGATATTTCATCGCCTCGAGTACTGACAATGGAATTTGTAGATGGCGGACAAATCAACGATGTGTCTTATCTGCGAAAGAACGGTCTGAATTTTTATGAAGTTAGCAACAAATTGGGCCGTTTATATAGTCACATGATCTTCATAACCGGTTTCGTTCATTCGGATCCCCATCCAGGAAATATTCTCGTAAGGAAAAAAGGAAATGAGGCTGAAATCGTGCTTCTTGATCATGGATTGTACGCAGATTTGACGAACGAATTCCGATGGGAATATTCAAAACTTTGGTTGGCAATTTTGGACGGTGACAAGGTAAATTAGTTTTTTTGTTAAATGAGTATTATTGTAAAAAATATTAACGTTCCTTAAATTACGCGATTCCTTTTGATACCCCTTGAAATATGATAAAATAAGTTCTTAAAATCCATTAAAATCCTTTGAAAAACCTGTGAAATTTCATGAAATCTGATGTTTTTTCCTGAAATCCTGGGAAATCTATTAAGGTGCCTTAAGACTGAGAGTTTTTGAAATCCCTTAAAATTATTTAAATCCTCCGAAATATTATAAAATCCAGGGCGGTAATTGGACCCGGAAACCGGGAATTTTATGACAGCGAATTTATTTTTTGACCAGGAATTTTACAAACTTTTATTTTAAAAGATCTATCCAAGTTTGATTTCAAACGTTTTTGAATAATTAGTTAAATTTTTATCTTTTTCAATTATATCATTCAATTTACAATGTGTATTTCGAAAATTACATTTTTCATTCAAAGAATTTTAAAGAGTTGAAAATAAAAGATTATTAGCGTTTGAAATCGACCATTTTGCATAAATGACCTTTTCTGTTGATGAAATGTGAATATAAATTATAATGATTTTTAAAATTGAACTATACATTAAGGGTTAAGAAGTGAATAATAATTGATTTTACAAGACTTCGTATTTAAAAAAATATAAACGCCCGATTGAAACTTTATAAGCTATTTTCAATTTTAAAATAACTTCCAAATAATATATTCACAATTAAAAAATTTATTAATTTTTAAACTCTTGTTTCAGTGTACAATTTTAAGATTTTAATTTTTTCATTGAGAAAAATAACAATTGCATAATATTTAAAAATGTTTGATTGTTCATGTAAAATCTGAAATTATAAATCAAATATTCAGAACTAAACTCAAAAACTAAAATTTAAACGTGAACATTTTTATTGTTATACTTTAAAAAATTTAATTTATAAGTAAAATTGTTGACAAGATTCAAAATTAATTAAAAATTTGACATGATTTCAAATAATTTAAACGAAGTGTTTACGTATACCCAAAAACTTTGGCTATTCTTATAAAAATTTCAGTATAAATAGCCGCTTTAGGTTTTTGCAGATTTCGAACAAAAATGTAGAAGGTTTTTAATTATTATGAAAGGCTTCAAAAGAATAAAAAACATGTTTTTAAGTCTTTTTATTTTTAAAAAATAATTTTAAGAGTATATTTAAAAAGATGTAGAAAGATTTTTAACATTGTCAAAAATTAATCTGGAAGATTTTAAGGAAACATTTTTTATTTCGCAGGATTAAAAAAATGAATTGTTCAATTTATAACAAAAAAATCATTCAATTTTTAATATTTCTAGCTTAAAACTGCTTAAAATTATTTGCATCTCAGTTTTTATTGCTTTGAATGGAAACATTTTTAGCTTTAGAGTTTGAATTTTTTAATTTCATTATTAAAACGGCCACCCTGAAAATTCGTTCAAATCTCTTAAAATCCTTTTAAACACCCTAAAATGTGTAAAAGGCTTTGATATCATTTTAAATATTTGGAAGTTTTAAAAAATTCCTTGGAATCTTTTAAAATACCCAAGTCTTTGAAATCTGTTGATATTCCTATACATTCTTTAAAGGTATTGAAAATTTCTTGGAATTTTTTAAATATCCTACAATCATTCAAATTCTCTAAAGTCGGTGGAAATACATTCAAATATTTGAAATTTTTTAATAGCCTTTGAAATCCCTTACTTCTTGTGAGTAAATAGAATTTTGGGATGACACATATTCTTTTCATTTAACGCCTTGGAAAGAAGATGGTGAATTCTTATAAATAAATTTGAAATTTTATACATATATTATAAAGTCCATTGAAATTTCATGCAATTACATAAATTTTGATGATATTCCATGAAATACATTGATGTTGAAGAATATTCATTTAAATCACTTATTGAGCGTCTTGGAAAGCCCTTCAAATATTGTAAAACCTTATCGGTACTATAAAAATCTTCCAAATCTTCCGAAATTCTTTAAAATCGTATAAACTTTTTTTAAATCCCTTAAAATCATGAAAATACTTGGGAATGTCTTCAATATCTTACGAGGTCCTTGTAATCCTTTAAAATATTCTGACATATTTCAACTCCTTTGAAATTCCTTAATTTTTTTTATATTACTTGAAAATGCTCCAGAAACTTTTAATATACAATATATTATTATTGTATATTTACTACAATCTTCTTAAAGAAGACTTTAAGAATGAAACTTTAAAATCTTTAGAAGTATCTTGAAATATTTGAAAATCTCTTCAAATCCTCAATTTCTCTCAAGTCTTGTCCATAATTTCTTTGAAATCCATTCAAATATTATGAAATTCCTTGAACCCCTTTGAAATAATTGAAGTACTAAAATTTTCGGAATTCGAATCAAACCCTTTCGAAATTCAATAGAATATTTCTTTAAAAATATTTGGAAAGCTTGGAAATCCTCTAAAATCTTATTTGAAAATTCCTTCAATTTTTTTTTAAATTGACGACGTCACTTAATTCTTCTAAAATTTTTCGTAATTTATAGAAGTTTTGAAAAAATTGTTTATATCTACTGAAATCTGTTAGAATTTACTTGGAATCACATAAAATTCCTTCAAAATCTTTGATATTTCTGAAGTTCTTTGGTATCATTACAAATACTTTAAAATTGTTTGAGCCTTGTGAAATCTTTTAAAAGCCTTATAAATAAGTTTAGAAAAATGTTTGAAACCTCATAAAATTTGTTTAAATATCTTAAAATCCCTTCAAATCTTTAAAACAATATTAAATCTCCTAATGAATTCTTGTTAAATTGTCTTAGAATGTTTTTAAATTACTTTAAACGTTTGAAACCTTTGAACATTCCTTAAAATAATCAAAATCTTTGAAAATCCTACGAATTCCCTTGAAAACTGTTGAAACCCTTTTAAATGCCTTGAAATCTTTCAAATATTTAGAACTCTTTCCAAAAATTACGTACATCGGTTTTTAGGACCGGTCTGCTATACTTTTACCGGCCCGATTCACGGTGGTCCAGTAATGGATTTGCGCGGGCAAATTAAGCCAGAGGTCGTAATTTTTGGTCGATTCAAACATTTTTAAAACAAAAATCCTCTGGATTATTGAATCAAAAAGGTCAGTGTTATAAATAAAAATTTTATAAACGAATATATATTTTTAGAACTTTTCTAGGAATATATATTTTCTCTTGAAAAGTCCTTTAAATACACCTCAATGTTAGTTCAAATTAAAAATGTTGTTAGGCATACGTATTAGTTATTGTTATTACCAAATTATATAAAAAGTCTCATTATATTCGTGTGGTTTTACAGAAAAGAGTTTTTTTCTCAGGAAGACTAGCTGCTGCAAATAAATAAATTAATAACTAATTGCTGAACTGAAAAAAAATTATCAGCTAGATAATAACACAGTCATTCGCGGCAGCTAGTCTTCGTGAAACAAAATTTTTTCTTGTAAAAACACGAATATAATGCAATTTTTTATATAATTTGCTAATAACAATGACTAATACTTATTGCTTAAAACATTTTTAATGTGAAATAACATTGTGGTGTATTTTAAAGATGAGTTTTCATAAAAAAAAAATATTTAATCCTATAAGTTCTATAAATGTATATTTGTTTATAATATTTGTTTATAACACTGAAATATTTACTTCAATAATTTATTCTCACGATATTTATATCTGTGCATCAGTTTCTATTGATATCTGTTGTACTTTACTGTTTTACACGAAGATAAAATATAATTCATTGGAAAATGCGATTTTTTCAAATCGTTTTATAACACAGCATTTAACACACAATGCAAATTAAAATTCGGCCTTGAAGGATTGATGCGAAATTTAATCCAGAGTATTTTTATTTTTTAAACTTAAAAATCAACAAAAAATTACTACCTCTAGCTTAATTTGTCTGCGAAAATCCATTTCTGGACACCACTGTGCAAATGGTGAATCCCAGTCCGCTTCTGATGATAATTTATGCAATGATCTTTATTTTCAGACGGCGATGCAAAGACATTGCGCAAATCTTGGCGTTGGAGATTTATACGCCCTTTTTGCGTGTATGGTCTCGGGCAGAACGTGGGACACAATAATGAATGGGCTACAGAAGAATAAATATTCCTCGACCGAAAAAGAACTTTTTCAGAAGGAGATTCCAAATTTGCTTCCTCAAATCAGTAGTGTTTTGCAAAAGGTTGATAGACAAATGCTCTTGATTCTCAAGACGAACGATTTGATTCGTTGTATTGAATACACTTTGAACACTCAATCACGAATGTCTGCTTTTATGGAAATGTCAAAGTGTTGCGTCCAATCTGTTTACGGCGAAAAACTGAAATCATGTGACACTAATTGGTCTAGGTGGACAGTTTCCATTTCTGAGCAATGGACGCTTTTTAAACTTTCTCTCTATTATGTGTATTTGGGTATGTTAAACTTCCATGTACTGAAAAGCGTGGAGTCGCTTCAAAACAAGGACTTTTATCCCATTTAACGAATGTGGATTTTAGTCTGCTTTTTTATTTATTAATCAGTTGGAAGTCAAGACAGCGAATTAAAGTCGCGGAGAATCTTCTCATAGTATTAACTTTTTATTTATATTTGTTTAAAAGGCTATGCTAAAAAACTATTCCTGAGAGGATTTGATGGTTTTAATTAATTTTTTCCCCAGAGCTAGGTGTATGTGCATTATTAAAAAGAAGGTATAACTGAGTTATTTGAATCTTGGTAAAGTTTCAATCATTAATCTCTGGGGAAAAAATTAATTAA